>WYDI02004849.1:0-19961 GCA_009867235.2 Psittacus erithacus
CTCAGCACCCTCCCAGGGAAGAGCTTCTGCCTAAGAGCTCATCTCAGTCTCCCTTCTGGCAGGTTAAAGCCATTCCCACGAGGAATATACTTCAAGGTATTATCAGTGTCCAGTACCTGTTGTGAGAAGTAACTGCTCAAAGATTCCTGCAGATGAGCGTGCTGGGTTGTTTGATAAACAGTGAGGCTTTCCAGAGGGATACCTGCAATCAGGATACACAGTCATCATTAAACAGGACTTCATTAATTTCTATCATTTCAATAAAACACTCCACGTACAAATCACATTTAAGTGTAACATTTTAGGCTAAAAATAGAGAGGAAAACATTCTATGCAGGATTTGTAGGTATTTCTAGTTGCAAGATATCCCAAAGCACCTATAAACCAAAGACCTGAAATCACACTGGAAACCAGGCAAATCTGGCATCACTTCCATGCATGAGCTACCTTCCATCCCACAGATGAGAGCACAAGTGAGGAACAAGGCAGATAACTACGTAGCTCAGTCCCAGAGCTGGGGGCAGCAGTCCCACCTCTCAGTTTTCCCTCCCATCCTCTAACTTCTAGCTAACATAATAGCAAATCCAAGTTTTACTCATCCAAATTGGGTTCGCAAGCTTTAGATCTAGCTTTTATTATAACTGATGAATTAAAATGAGGCTCCCAGGGCAGTTCCACCTTTTTCTCTAAGTACTGTAGGAAGCACTTCTCTTTTCAGGGCTCCACAAGGAAAAAGAAGAGCTGAGGAGTTGGATTTCTCTCCTGTAAACACACAAACAAGAACTTTAATTGACTTATATCTTTAATAAAAAGTAAACCTGATACATTTAATACATCTTAAAGGTATCAAATGTTGAACACTGCAGTACATACCGCGTGCTTCATCACCAACACAGCCCTAAGGTAACTGGGAACACTTGCAGCGCATCCACAATTCAGAGAACAGAGGTGTTTAGCATGTACATTACAAGTATTCCATAACTATAATAATATAAAAGATGCTTGTAATCAATTATAGGAAGGAAGAATGAACTTGGGACAGAATGTAAAAGAGATTTTAAAATACAAAAATAAAACCTAAATACTTCAGCTTAAACCTCCTACAACTCATGTCAGTTAATTGCAATGTCAAATGTGATGCCTGTAAGGAAACACTAATCCTTTCTAACCTGTGTTTATGAAGCACAGAAGTCCTTAGTAGGCCTGAACAATACAAGCAGCACTGGCCCTTGTGGTATCCCCTAATCCATAACCCATACCAATGTTACACTGTAATAGAAATAAGGCACATTTGCCTTTAAAAGAGAGTAAATGTATGTAGTTAAGGAATAAACACCTTTATTTTTCCCACTTAAGTTGGAAGTGGGGACCAAAGCACAAGAGATGAATAACAAAAGAGATACCATTACTTCAGATTTAATTTTAACTCTTGGCACTAAATCCTAATGGTATAAAAACTGTAGAGCTTTTCATTTACTTATAATTTTATGCATAAACAAATATAACACGCATAATAGGGAACATGATGTAATTTAATCTGTACTTCAGGGGTTGTTATGAACCATGTGATAAATGGAGAGCGTATAAATACGTGCAATCCAATAAGTCATGGAGTGTGATTATAGGTAACAACAAGAAGCAGTCCCCAATGATTGAAGTTCACTGTTTGCTTATCAAAACTGAAGGGTGTTCAAAGGCAGGCATTTTTCCAAGGATAATGGAAGTGTTGCAGTGTTGTGTTAAATAGCTGCTGGTGTTCTGGTATGAAACCACCCTCAGGATATGGTCTGTAAAAGGCTGGAAAACACACAGCTCTGAGAGCAGCCTGAGGAGAAGGACTCACGAATAAACCATGACCTGGCTTCAGTGTGCACTTGAGCCCAGAACCCCCGCATGTGCTGGGCTGCACCACCAGAGCATGAGCAGCAGTTGAGGGAGACACAAACCAGTCTAGGATTTAGGGGCAGTGGGTTCAAACTGAAGCAAGGGAAGTTCAGGTTAGATATAAGGAAGAAGTTCTTTACTGTGAGGGTGGTAAGGCACTGGCATAGGTTGCCCAAAGAAGTGGTAAATGCTCAATCCCTGGCAGTGTTCAAGGCCAGGCTGGACACAGCCTTAGGTGCATGGTCTAGTGTGAGGCATCCCTACCCACGGCAGGGGGTTGGAACTGGATGAGCTTTAAGGTCCCTTCCAACTCAAACCATTCTATGATTCTCTGTGCTGGGTACCAGAAACGCTGCTGGCTCTGGACTGAACCTCTGCTCTCACCATGAAGTGATGTTCCTCATCCGGCTCTCTCTGTGACCGCCAGCTCCTAACTCTGCAGGAACTTGCAGGCAAAGCAGGGAACAGTCCATGACCAAACACAGTTGTTAAGTGTTGGATCTGTGAACCCAGCAGCTCCCACAGGAGGAAGAAGAGCCAGGCTGATGGCTCAAAGGGACTCCAGATAACTAAGATGTTACAATGCAGTAACTGTGCAATCACAGGCTCACCAAGGTCGAGTTTTTCCACTCCTGGTACTACATGCATTGTCTTCCTTAGACCTGATCTGAGGTTTTTTCACATTCACATACAACAGAAGACACAGTTCTTCCTTCTCTAAAAAAGCAACCACAACCTTCATCTGCAAACTGGCAAACACCAATTCACTAGCAGAAGTAGACTTTCTAGCACTAAAACGTCAGCTAAAACCTTTCTTTGGTTTAAAGTATCTGTTGGATACCTTGGGTATACTTTGGGACACTTTTGGATACCAGTATTTTCCACTTACAGCATTTTTGTGTTGAAAATTTCATTTTTAATGGTCAGTATTTATTATTTAATCTTGTGCTGGCAACTATCACTTTTAGCCTGAAATATTCCATACAATTAAAATACCTCATTTGTACATGAGTTACACAGCACTCTTCCCACAAAAAACAATATTTGCCAGCTCCTATCACATTTTACTTCTACTTGTAATTCTCTGCTACTATGCAGACCTTGCTAACCAATAGTCTCTTTTATATGGCTGGATGTGGTTCTGAGCAACCTGATATAGCTGAAGATGTCCCTGCTTATTGCAGGGGTTGGACTCAATGAACTTTGAAGATCTCTTACAACCCAAACTATTCCATGATTCTATAGCAAACGTTATGCCTAACAGCCAAAACCAATGTGTCAGGGTTCTTGACATCATTTCCATTCCTGAAGCACCCATCACCTTATTCAGCAGGTTCACAAAGTGTGGTCAGCAGCAGGGCTTTGAAACCAGCAGATACAATCATTTACCCAACATCTAGAATAACTGCAATTGTCTCTGTTGTTCTCTGACCAGAGTGAGCCACAGGCACGCTATTTACCTGACTGGCTGAATGATGTGGCTTTTCAAAGGCACATGCTCTGTTCAATGAGTGGACACTGAATCAGCCCCTAGATGTTTCCCTTTTTAAATCAGGGGCAGAAAGTCCTTCACTGGAGTATATACCCATGTATCAGACTGAAAGCTACCCTCTCATTCCACTCTGAGGCTCCACTATACAGCTCCCCATGAAAAATGCATCCCAGGCCATATAAAGTACAAAGAAGCTCTGCCAGCTACCAGGATGCTGCAGAGACACTGAACCTTAGGTGTGATTTTCATCTTGTACAAAGCCTATTCACACAGCCAGTTTCAGAGGGCTTGGGGACTATTCTGCTGACTTCTGTTGCTAACTGTTCCTCCCAGCAGACAGATGTACACTTTGAAGGTGCTGAAAAATAGGTACCTCTGAAACCACATGTAAATTCTGAGGAAAGGAGCTCCCCTTATTGACTTTCAGCTATGGCATGGCGAAAAATCCCCAGCACCAACTGGTTTAAAGCAAGGACAGTCAGGTCGGCCTGAAGTTCCCAGAGAACCAGCACACCTGTTGTCATGATCATTTAAACCTTATGATTAAGCAGCAACCTCCAGTCATTACAGCTCTGATCTTTTAGTACAAAAATACTGTGTCTACTGGGTCATACAGTATTAGTCACCATTTACAGAGTCTAAGGTTTCATGTAAATTAATACTTTGTATAGGTATTTCAAAGTATTTTTATCATCTTTTAGAGATGTCACCCCCATTCCCAGAAGCTGAATTCACAGGACCTACAAACAAGATATATACATATAGATATAGATATATATGTAGTAAGTACTTATCTGTTTCAGTGTGCACTCAGTGCTATTTACAGGAAGTTCTGAACCAATGGAAGGTACATAAGCTTCATTTAAGCAGATGTGAGACACTTACTTGAGCAAATATATTCAGCTAATTTCTCAGCATTTCCAGACTTTTCTCCCTGTGGAGTAAGGCCGATTTCTTCCACTAGAACCAGAAGCAGCAAAGAAAACTATTGAAATCGATGAGAGCAATTCACATTTACAGTCACAGAAACAGAGACGCAACTTGATCCTAGCACACAAACCCTTCTTTGAAAAGCAAAATAATTATAGTGATATGCTATGAAAAATGGGATTTTTGCTCCAGGAAGACATACATTAAAATGCAGAAATGAGGAATTCTGGGGATAACTAAGCTGTTTGGGAGACTTTTTAAACTCTTGTACTTGAAGCAGTGAAACAGAAAGCACTGTCTGGCTATGAATGGGCTGCCGTTCCTGGCATGGTTTGGTTGTAGCTTCCCACTGAGCATTATCACTGTCCTCTCTAGTGAAGGCTGAAATCCAATTGGAAAATCTGCTCTTATTTAAGCACATAAGTAGGGATAAGATGAATCCCTTAGAAATTAACTAGTCTGGGACTTGACTGATTCAAGATGCATGTTAGGTGTCACTAGTTAGTGATCTAGGCCTGTTACCAGCCTGCCTGAAAAAACACACCATATCCATATTTCTTGTTGTAGAAGCAGAAAAATATCCAGATTTTTCCAGTTCTCAAATCCTAGTCTTTCCATGGTAATCACATGTAGTTCAGTGGAAGCTAAAGCTACAATGCAATTTTACAGCAAGAAAGGCTTTCATGAAGTACAATCTACATTGCACGTTTGCTATGCACCAAAAAGGTGTATTGCACCAGATGAAAACCAGAGTTGAGATAAACAAGGCAGCTGGACCACTGAAGTGGATGGGAAGTAGAGTGCTGCCTTCTGCCTGGCAAAGAACTCAAAGAACACTGAGGGTAAGAAGGGCCAGTGCACTGAACCTTATACACTCATGTTATAATTCCTTTCATCCAATTTCATTTCCAAAGTGAATGAGAAAAAAACCACATATAAATTAAGCACAAAGGGGTTTTTGTCATTTTTTGACCAAATCTTTAAAGTAATTACCACCACATCACAATAAAGCCAGTGGGAAACCAGAAGGTGGATCCTTAGCTGAAGTAAGCATGTAGAGTTCTGATCCGTACACAGTTACCTGTCATCAAAATTACCCATCTATAATATCATAGAATCATAGAATGGTTCAGGTTGAAAAGGACCTTCAGTTCCAACCCCCTGTCATGAGCAGGGACACCTTCCACTAGACCATGTCACCCAAGGCTCTGTCCAGCCTGACCTTGAACACTGCCAGGGATGGAGCATTTACCACTTCTCTGGGCACCCTGTGCCAGAGCCTCACCACTGTGACTGGAAGAACTTCTGCCTTATATCTAACCTGAACTTCTGTTTCAGTTTGATCCCATTACCTCATGTCCTATCACTGTATTTTTTCTGAGCACCCCAGAATAGCAGCTAATACTCATAAAATTGTACTTACAAGAGAGATTTATCTAAGTCTTCTATTTCTAAACCCCAACTTACCTAAAGAAGCTGTTGCTTTTCCTACCACGTACACTGGTTTGGTATTCCACTTTTGTTTAAGGGATTTTGACCAGGCTGAAAAACATTAAATTGCATTAAAGTTAAGCATGTAGCAACAAAATATACATGTTAAATGGGTATCTGGACTTCTGTTAAACCCACGAATACAGCTAAATAAGAACAACTAATACTCCACTACATTTCAGCAAATCTGGATGCACTACATGAATTTTTAATGTGGTTTTTTAGTGTGTAAACAGTCTATAACATGTTTTTAAAAGCTTCATTTGAGTAAACAGTTCTTAGCTGCTTTAGTTAAGCAGCATTTTTAATGTACTCTTGCCCTGTGGTGGCTGACATGCAACTTGCAATGTTCATTTATATTTTGGTATTAAGAACTTAACAAAACTCATAGGAAAAAGGCACACAGTGCAAAGGGAGATTTAGACAAACTGGTGGTTTGCCATTGAAGGTTGAGGCAAAACAACAAATATAATACTCTATGCCAACAAATAAAAGGGTAAGAATCTATAGCCATGCACTACAGTTCTCTATAAACTAACTCTTTCCTATAGAAGACAAAAGAAACTGGTTATATTTTAAACATACAACAAAACCAAGTTATCAACTCAGAAATAAAATGTACCCAAGACCAAAACAGAATTACTAGGAAATGGTTTTCCTCCTTCAGGCAGTAAGTTAGGGTTTCAGCTACCTGATCCCTAGGCCTGAAATCCTAATGGTCAGAAACGGATACATTAAGCCTTTTACTATCTTGTTTTAAAACAGGGCAGCACAAGACATTGTGTTCCTTTCCAGTATTCTTGGGGAAAACCACAGAAACTACAACAGTGAAAAAAGTGATTAGAGGAAACTATTATATAGAAAGAAAAATATAAGGATTTATTCAAAGTACCTTTGGAAGGATCCCAAATAGGAACTAAAGCTTAACCTTATTGATTAAAGTATGTATTTCAGCAGCTCCCAGAAGTCCTAATTGAGATTAGGGATGAACTCTAGATACACCTGACCAAAAATCCTGCTGCTGAAAATGCTACAGCAAGCAAACAGTCTCAGTGTATTTACTGCTTACTCATGAGCGTAACCTTACTGTATATGCCAAATATGGAGCAGATGAAGTAAGAAAACAATTTAAGTGTACATAGAAACTCGAGGCCAGAAGTTATCACTTAGCATAAGAATTTAGAAGAGTTTACAAGGGTCTGATAGATCACTGGTATGGTAATTTCTATTTAGCACTCTGGAGGATTCTTACAACCAATCTGTTGGCTTTTATGTTTCTATGCATCTTCACTGCTTTTTTAGCTGATACTTAATTCACTTGAGAAATGTTATATTCATGACAGAAATATCTGTTTCTGTAAGACTTCATATGCCAGTTTCCGAACATGTTCTTCTTTTCAGGGAGGAAAGCAGTCAGCAAGCAAAACTAGGGACTGCAGCAAGGCGTTCCTTATGCATGAGACAAGCACAACTGGAAAAGCTCACAGTAACGAGTGGTTTGCACCAAAAGCTCTTTCCTTTCATTTTTAACAGCAATATAAGGGCAGAAAACCCAACTCTTAAAAGCTCAACTGAGCATGAGGCCTTTGTGATGCCAAAAGAACTGTGAAACACAGCTTTTTAATATAGGTACACTCTGACACCTACTTGTGGGTGAAATAAAATTACAAACTTCACAAAATACTGAAACAGAAAGACCAAGGAATATAAACATGCGCTTACCTTCATTTTTACTCTTCTCTTTTAAACATATCTTGATAGCCTCTAATGCTCTTGGACTAGTAAAAATTAGGCCTTCATAACATTCTGGATGAGAAAGCTACTTAAAAACAGTAAAACAGTAAATTTAAGAAATAAATGAGCAAATAAAAAATCTAGTTGGTCAATTTTTTATCAATTTATCAAGTTTATCAATTTTTTTGTGAAGAACAGAACAGCTTCAGTAAATAACTGAAACAGGCAAATATGAAGGGACTTTTCATCAGGGACTGTAATGATAGGACATGGGGTGATGGGTTCAAACTGAAACAGGGGAAGTTCAGTTTAGATATAAGGAAGAAGTTCTTTACTGTGAGGGTGGTGAGGTGCTGGCACAGGGTGCCCAGAGAAGTGGTAAATGCTCCATCCCTGGCAGTGTTCAAGGCCAGGTTGGACAGTGCTTGGACTGGTTTGTGCTGGAAGGGACCTTAAAGCTCAACCAGTTCCATCCCCCTGCCACAGGCAGAGACACCTTCCACTAGAGCAGGTTGCTCCAGCGCCTCACCACCCCCATTTTAAAATGAAATACATACATTGAAGAACCAACAGAAAGAGAACACCCACTATGCAATTTTACTGCATGTAACTAGGAGATGCAGTGCACAATTTCAGCACAATGTAAGGGCAAATCTCAGGTAACCTGTAGCTGTCAGTAGCATCTTCTAATCTTCTATTGTGACAAAATGCCCCAAAACCTGTGATGATCTATGGTCCATCAAGCTAAACAGGAATTCTATCTGACCACCATAATTCTTTAACAAGTATGAGCAGCATATTTGATGTTGTATACAATGATGTCTTGTATTGTATACACTATTGTGTTTTATACAACTGTGTTTGTAGAAACACAAAAAGAGCTACCGCAAAGGGCACGAGCAGATGAAGATAAGACACAGTATCCTGGTAACCACGACCAAATCCTGTAGAAAATAAGACAACTGAAATAATTTGAAACTTACTTTTTCAAATAAGCTTTCAAGAGATATGAATTCAAATGACAAAACTGGAATCAAAGTGGCTTCAAATCTGTATAATCCTAATTCCTGTCAAAAAAAGGTTTACAGCTTTTGAAATAGGTTTCAAACAGTAGTTTCTTCTTTTTCAAAGAACTGATTAAGCAGAAATATACCTTTTTACTAAAATAAGATATAAAGGTACCTTATTTGCTTTTACTAGCGACACGAGGTTGGTTTTGCTAGTTATTCAGTAATGCAACATAATGCTATATAAACAGCTGCGGACCTGAGGCCTCCTCATAGCTACTGAATAGTTACAGCACAGAGTTATGTACTACATATATAAGCCTGAAGTCCGTAAGTGCCAAATGATCACTCAGTCCTGCAAATATTCCTGTACCTCCCTGAAATGCTTTTAAGTCTTACAAGTAAGACTTACTCCCATGACTAAAGGCAATAGCACAAAGAAACAGCAACAGGTAACTTCTTTTTCACATTACATTCTCAGTAAGATTCCTCACATTGTGTAATCTTAAGTCTATCCATATGAACATAACCAATATTATTAGATCGGTTTAATATCAGTACTTGGCTGAGAACTTTAACGATGAATTCAATGTGAATGCCCTATAACTAAGATATCTTTTCAGTAACAGCAAAATTTATAGCATACTTTTTTCCTTGGCATGACTGAAACATACATTTTGATTATTTAAACACACATTTTGATTATTTTTCTTATGAAATATCATTTCAAACACACACTCCTCATTTCGATTAAGCGTTTTTTTTCACTTGAAACAGTTAAACCCATCCATCTTGCTGAATGCATGATAACAGTGAAGTGACACAAACGTTTACTTTTTTTAAAGTCTACTCACTTGAATATAGGGATCTGGTCCCGACTCTTTGTCTTTGGGATCCTTCAGCAACAGAACCTTCATTGTTTACCAAATAATTGCAGCAGAACTCTGAAATACAATAATGGAAATTATCTAAATTAGATCTAGAGGACTTTCTACTGAACAATGACTCTAATAGCTCAGCTCCAAAGAAACTGGGCTGCTAACAGCTGCACTGCTCTCTTCACAATGAGTAAGCAGTTAACGTATGTTCTCTGGGCAGGAATATCCACCCTGATAAGGCCAACAAATAACATGCTGCCTTTAGATAATACTGCTTAAGGGAGAAACTGTAATGAAAGTCATCAAGGAGAATACATTGTAAAAGAATTAATAACCCCTACAATGCAGTCATGAGCAGCAACCTAATAAGCTACTATCTGTAAAAACTTACTCTGTTTAGTCATTTCATGCTAGTTTTCACCTTACACTCATCATAACAAGTATGCAAGGGGCTATGCATCAAGGGATTTCACTTGGTGCATTTGGGTCTCCCTCTTTTCAAAGCAGAAAACACACGCAGGGCAGTGCTTAAAAACCACAAATGTACGTGTGTATATGTACACCCATTTATACATCTGAGTATAATATGTAGAGTATTCATATGCCTTCTCTTACACATCTACAGGAAACAAGGCAAGACTGAAAAATACATACTGTGCCATTAAATGGAAAATGGTAATTCTCAGTTCCTTAAAAGCTGACTTTGGTGCTGAAATCAAAGCCTGTAAGGGCACATGAGCAAATAAACCACGCGTCAAAGCAAACAAGTGCAATAATATAAACAGAAATCCACCAACTGCGCATTGACCTGAATTACCTTGTTACTTTCCTAATGACTCCCTTCCCCAGCTGGCCGGGGGAGAGAAAATACACGGAAAGAATCCTGGCTTGAGGTAATGACAGGGAGAGATCACTCAATAAACCAGCATGGGCAAAACAGACTCGACCTGGGGAGTTTATCAAGTCCATAAACGGGCTGCAAATGTCCAAGAGAAGACAAATTTGACCCAGAGAATCCATGAAGTTTGTGTATTCAAGAATAAATATGTATTTTAATCCGCAAGTATTCTGTGACTGCGTTTGGTTTTACTGCTGAAAAAATCACTTATTACAAGCCATAGACCTCCCAGGCTGTTCTGTTCTTTCCACATACAAGGTTTACAGATTAGGCGACAGATGTGACGGAATCAAAACTGGTAGAATAAACCCATTTCCAATACCAAGGTCCTCATACCCAACACTTTCTTAGCAAGTGTGCCCTAAAACTGCTGACACAGCACTGGGGATCGAGCCAAAATGACATCTTAACAGGCAGTGAGAAGGCTGACAACGTCCCTAAGAGGAACAAGCACATCTTCAAACCCAAAACATGCCGATATACATTCAAACAATGAAGTTAAAACTCAAATATGGATTGACAGGCTGAGAGAGCTGGGCTGGGGCAGCCTGGACAAGAGAAGGCTCCAGAAGGGGAAACCTCAGAGCAGCTCCAGTGCCTAAAGGGGCTGCAGGAAACCTGGAGAGGGGCTTTGGCCAAGGGCCTGTAGGGACAAGACAAGGGGAATGGCCTTAATGTACGAGGACAGATGCTGTAGCCAGGCAGGGAGCTGCAACACGGGACGCACACCTACACTAGGCTAGGGTTACGAGAGGGGCGACACGGGACGCGTCCCCCTGCTCCCCAGACACCCTTCCCAAGCCTCAGACCCGTTCCCAGTTCACCACAGCGCTTCCCGGTGGATTCATTCCCTGCGGACATACCCCAACTCCCGCCTGCAGAGCTGTGCCGGAGCCTGCACCCACCCCGCGCTGCTCCGGCTCGGCCCGGCCCCGCGGAGGGCCGCAGAACCGCACTCGCCCCGTCGCTTAGGGCCGCGCAGCGCCGGCAGCCGGGCAGCCCCGGGCGGGCACAGCGCCTGCCTCCGCCGCGGCCTTCCGGGTGCCGAGCGCCTGCGCGCCGCGCTAGCATGGCCACGCCGGCCAAGCGGCGGGCCCAGGCGCAGCCCCACGCCGAGGAGAGCGGCTCCGAGTCCGAGTCTGAGCCGGAGACGAGCGAGTCGGGCTCGGAGGAGGAAGAAGAGGAGGAGGAGACGATCGATGAGGTGAGCGGGGGGAGCGGGGCCCTTCCCTCACGGCCGCCCCTGCCCTGCTCCGCCCGCTGCTCTCCTCAGCCGCTGAAGCGAACAAATAAGCGGCTGTGGTCGCGGAGCCGTGGCTGGGAGGTGCAGGAGAGGGGGGGTTCCCCTTTGTAAACCCCTTTCGAGGTGGCCGTGGGTCGGGGTCCAGCGTGGGGCCCCCGTGCTCCAGCGCTCCGGCTCAGTCTGGGCCCTTCCGTGTTCTCCTGTGGCGCGCTTGAACATAATGCGTTCACCCCAGAGGGTTTGCTCTAGTTTCCCTTTTTGTATAAGGGGAGAAATAACGGGAAAGAGAATAAAACGCATCAGAATTCACGGAAATAGGATTTTAATTGCTTTTCTGAGCTCTTTTTCGGACCTACGGGAAAATGCATTATTGAGCTGTGAAGCATGACACGGAGGGAGGAGTCTCCTGCGAGAAGAGATACGCAGTGGTAGTGCATTCTTAGTAAAATGTTCGGGTGATAAAGCAATCTCCCGAGTTTTCACAGGGCTTAAAAAGAGTCAAAGAATAGAGAAGCTGTGGCTGCCCCATCCGTGGCAGTGTTGAAGGCCAGGTTGGCCACAGGGGCTTGGAGCAAGCTGCTCTAGTGGAAGGTGTCCCTGCCCGTGGCAGGGGTTGGAGCTGGAGGAGCTTTAAGGTCCCTTCCAACCCAAACCAGGCTGGGATTCTGTGATTGATGGAATTATCGATGGGTTTTAACTGAGTACATTTCAACTTAAATGTTTTGCTGCCTTGTTTTCACTGGGGTTTCACTTTGAGTTGATGGTCTTCCCTTTTCTTAGGTGAAGCCTTAGCTTTTGTTAGTAGATTAAAAAAGCAAGCCCTGCCTTTGTAAAAAACTATCTCCTGATAAAAAGCTAGAGGTAACTGTGTTAATCAAACTACCATGATGGAAAAGAACATTTACCACGGGCTAGAAACGTGCCACTTTAAATGGGTGCTGTCTTGTTTATGAAATTGCTGACTAGCGCTGCTGTTACTGTGTACTGTTTGGTGTTTATAAACACATAGAAGATGTTGCATTACTGAGTAAATACTGTCAAATTAAAGCTAATGGCAGTAATAATATTCCCCCCCCCTTTTTTTTTTAAGTGCACAGCGTTCCTGCATAATGTAGGTAGGACAGTGCTTTTTATTGTGTTTGTGGACAAAGTATCTTGAGTCTTCAGTGATGGGTTTTGAGGGGGATTCTGTGTTTCATTTGCAATTGTTTGTGTGCGGGATAAAATTTGCAGTATAATGGTTATTTTAATTTAGTAGTCCAGCTTTTGAGGATGCTGTAGCACCATTTCATCTCTTTCGGTTTGGAAGTCTTGATATATCATACAATCCTGGAATGGTTTGGGTTGGAAGGGACTTTAAAGCTCAACCAGTTCAAACCCCTGCCACGGGCAGGGACACCTTCCACTAAAGCAGCTTGCTCCAAGCCCCTGTGTCCAACCTGGCCTTGAGCACTGCCAGGGATGGGGCAGCCACAGCTTCTCTGGGCACCCTGTGCAGTGCCTCAGCACCCTCACAGGGAAGATATCTGAAGGTATATTAAGTTTTCCTCAATTCTTGTATAAGACATTAAGGTGTGCATTGCAAATACTCACAGAATCACAGGTTACCAGCTTGGAAGGGACTTCAGGGATCATATAGTCCAACCTTTCTCAGCAAAGCATGGCCTAGAGTAGGTGACTCCAGGTTACAGTAATGTACTGAACATGTATAGCTGTAGAAACTTGGAGATTTGTAAAGCCATATACTTGAAGGGCATTTAAGTGAATGCTCCATCCTTGATGGTGTTCAAGGCCAGGTTAGACAGAGCCTTGGGTGGCATGGTTTAGTGTGAGATGTCTCTGCCCATGGCAGGGGGGTTGGAACTGGATGATATTAAGGTCCTTTCCAACCCTAACTATTCTATGATTCTATGATTTGTTTCTCTGTAATTCTCAGCCTCTTTATTTTTGCCATATTAGCCTTGCCCTTCACCACTTCCCACGCTGTGGAATAAGGAAGATCTCTTCTTTAATGCTGATGTTCTAATCATAGACAGGGACACGTGGTATTGTTGTCAATCTGACAACAGTATGATTGCCAAGCAGGGCCTGGTTGCTGAGACAAAGCTTTGCTCACTGCAGTGTTGTACATAGCAGAGTATTGTTGCATGTTACTGTTTGCTTTGCAGGCTCTTGCTGTGGATGCAACACAGAGGAAGGGAATAAGCACACAGTAGCAAGACTGAACGCACCAAGTATATGATGGGTCTTTATTTGCCTATTTATTTTTTTTTAAATGGATGAAAGATGGAGGGTTTGTAAACTCTGTCATACCAAGCTATTATTTTGGGTAGTGGAAAAAGCCATGAAGCAAGACCAGTATCAGCAAATCTGTTGCTCCCATGGTTTATATGGATTTTATGGCTATGATTTGCACAGTATTCAGAACCACTGTAAGCTGTGTTTTGTTCAGAATTTACTGGCTTAATCATTCAGTGAGATCCTTGGATTTTAAAGTGCTTGGAAAGTTCCTACGTGCTGGGAGTGAATGCTGCGTATGCCAAAGATATAAGCTGTTTTCTTACATTTTTAAATAAATCATGTGCCCTCAGTTACTTCTATAGAGTGTTCTTGCTTTACTAGACCATGGAAGAATATCCAAGCATCTCCCCTGATTTTTATTACCCCCTCCCAGGTGGCTCTATACCTGTTTTCTACATTATAAACAGGGCTTTAAAGCTGTTCTCCCAGTGAACAATAGAGACCGTGACCTCGATATGGGGTTGAAGAGAGTTGTGAGTCTGAACTGGTGATAAAAGTAAGGTTTAGTTGTCTAGATTGTTTAGAAAGTGTAATACAAACTGACAGCTGTAAGACAAAATTTGGATCATCTTGAGCAGTGGTTCTCAGAAGACCGGGTAGGCAGAGCCACCTTGGCAGGCAGTACTGTTAGTATAGAATACTGGTAAAAATGTTTTGTAGGCACACAGCATTTGTTCTGGAAGGAGAAGCAGGAGTTCACATTTTGATTTTGCTGTGCCTGAGTCTCATCATGCACCAACTGAGCAAACTTCCATTAGGATTTGAGGAAGCAGCACAAGCATCATTTTGGATGTAATTGCTTAAATATCTGCAGCAATCTGCATCTTTAGCCAAGGCATTACACTCCAATCCTGCAGTTTCAAGAGTTTAACTGCCTGGATCAAGCCTCTACAGTAGGAGTCTTAAGTGGCTGCAGCTGGCATAATTGTGTGAATCACATTGCAGGAACAAAGCCTTAAAGGTTTGTTCACAACACAGTTTGTAAGTAAGCTTAAAAAGTTACTTTCACGGGTGCTCTCTAAAGATTACAGAAGAAATGGTAACTCCCAACTGCTGCTGAGATTACTTAAAGATGGAAATAAGTTCTGTTTCTGATGCTGACTATTACTTGTTTTCAGGTTTCTTATAGTTTAGCTTTGTTTTGATGTAACTTCTTGCCAAGTGTTTTGATATTCTCTATTTTACTTCTTCACAGGAAGTGAATATCGAATTTGAAGCGCATTCCATATCAGACAACGATTATAATGGGATAAAGAAGTTACTACAACAGGTACTTTGGCTTCTTGTTAGCTTGGTTGATATGTCCATTCATAAATAATATCAAAAGAGTTATGCAAAGTCATCAGTTCACATAATCTGTCTTGTGTTACAGTTTTACTGTGCTTCAGTTTATGAAGATTGAATTACAGCCATAGTGAACACGTGTCTCCTATACCATAGTTTCAAGAACTTTACCCAATGAACTGTAGAGCTGTTATTCCACAGTCTGTATAATCTTTCCATCTTCATTGTGTTGGTTGCTGCTCAGAAAACCTTGTTTAATGTTAATCAGCTTCTTGGAGGTCTTTCTGTAGATGACAGCCCTTAAAAAAGAGACAAGTAATGTGTCTGCTTAATGTGGCAGCTTCCAGTTTTCTTTTGAGTGTTTCTGTTGCTCAACAAGCATTCAGATCATAGCAAATTCAAAGGATAGCGGGTATGCAAAATGCTAGCTTGTGGAGGGTTGAGGAGCTTCAGGAAGCTGATTTTTAGTCTTTGCAGTATTATACTGAAGGAAGTTATGTAAACAAACTCACTAAATGGAAATTAAAAGTGGAATGGAGTATTTCTACTGAGAGAAATTGCTAACTTTAATTTCTAGTGAGTGGCCCATGATGTATCGTAATACCTAAAACTTGTTAATACTTGTTTCCTGTTTTCCAGTTGTTTCTAAAAGCTTCTGTTAACACTGCTGAATTAACTGATATATTAATACAACAGAATCATATTGGAAGTATTATCAAGGTAAGACAGAATTTACATATGTAAATGGAGTACTATACTTGTTATGTTGAAATGACACAACAGACATGCAGAAGGGGACACTGGATCTTTACCTTGTATGCTTTCTTCCTTTTTAGCTTTGAGAGGAATTCTTCTCTAGGAGCTGAAATTTTCCATGTCTACTTTCAACCAAACAAAGTATTTGATTTATTATTTTGGCTGGTTTCTTTTTATGTGTGGAAGGCTTTTCACTTTTCTCTGTGAACTTTGGTAGTAGAATAATAATGCCGACAGTGCTATGGAGAAGTTTGTTGCCATCTCCATAAGAAATAGGACCTTGTGATTTCAGGATGTATAGAGATATAGGCAAGAAATACCCTGCATGCCATTTCCTTTTGCTCAGAATTCTCTGGATATAGGAAAGGATTCCAAAACGAGTCCTGATCAAGTTTTGCTAAGGCAGTGGTGCACTCTGCAGGGCTCCTGAGTTATTCCTGTCTAAGGAAGCTGTTCTGTACTGTATAGTGCTCAAGATGTGAAGGCCACATTGCTTCCAAATCCAGACAAACAACTCCCGTGGCACAGTGATGGTGTTGTACCATGTTGCTTGATATCATTGCTGTACATTCCCTTTTTGTCCTGTGCCCACAGTTTTTCTATCCACATTTAATAGTCCTTCCATTACAACTGTATGACCCCCAGTTCTTTCTCCGAGTTATTCATAGCAGAGTTTTGTTGAGCTTTTTGTTTCAATATCAAAGCCCTGTTGCTCTGTGGGTTTTAAGACTTTGCAGGTTTTATTCCCTATGTTAGAAACTGAAGAAAATTGGTTTTGCTCAAGATATTGCCATGCTTTGTACCAAGATGCTGCTTATTAAATGTGAGCTGTCAGATTTTAGTGCCTTTCCAAAGATCCTGCTGTAGAAGATGCATGACCTGGCTGTCTATAGAGCTGGCTCTAAGTACACAGATTCAATGATGTGACACTTCCGTAACTGTAACCAGAATGTGTAAGTTGTGTGTTTGTAGAGATTACGTGAATGGTTCTCATCTGCTGGGCATCTTCTGGAAAGAAAACCATTTTTAGCTGCAAGGTAGAAATAGCAACAACTCATATTGACATTCTATTTCTATTATTAAACAGCAAGCAGAAATCCAAGAAGACAGTGATGATGATGAAGAGGATGATGAAGTCTTTGGTTTCATTAGCTGCTTAAACTTAACAGAAAGGAAGGTATGTTATGGTTAATTATTCCTCATTAGCATCTAGACAGTAATAAGTGAGACTGTGTCCTGCTTTTCTGCCTTGTATAACAAGCCTAGGCAGCTTGATCAGGATTTTGATTTCCACCATGGAGGACTGTGGTCATAAAAGTTGCACATCATATAACTTGCTTTCAGATCTAGTCCTGCATAAGCTGCTGAAGGTCAAACATAAGGCCAGGAATGGAATAGAGAGTAAAAACTAGGTCTGACCAAAGACCCAGTGTAACTGAGCTGTCAGCCTCTCATATTTCTTCACTACCATCTTTTGCAGCTTGAATTTTGCTGGTGAGTATACTGGTGTTGCAGCTCCTCACTGCTGTCCTGTCAGTTAAGAACCGTTGTTTGCCCTCAGTTTCAGGGTTGGTAAATAATTCCAGAGAACTTGTCCAGGCTGCTTAAAGAAATCACCAGTAGGTCTGTGGAGTATTCCCCGGAAGTTCACATTCAAGTTTCCTTGTGTAAATAGTTGTTGTATGATGTAAAGAAAATATACCTTTTGGTATATAAAGATACATGTGTCTTTCTTTCAGGATACACAGTGTGTTGAACAAATCAAGGAGCTGATTTTAAGTCGGTGTGAGAAGAGCTGTGAACAGCGCCTAGTTGAACAACTGAATAAGCTCCTAAATGATAGTACTAAGCCTGTGGGTCTTATACTGAGTGAAAGATTCATTAATGTACCGCCACAGATTGCGCTACCCATGCACCAGCAGCTTCAGTAAGTTTGGGGTTATTTTGACATAGTTTCTTCATATTTTTTCAGCAATCTATGTATGTAGAACTATGTTGATAGGTGGTAGTATAGCTATAAATAAGACAAGAACACAAGTATTTTCATCTCATGTAAGGTCTTTAGTTATTTTTTTAAGATTATTTGTATCTTTAGACTTTTCAAACTCTTTATGATAGAGGAAATCATTGAAGAATGTGTGCTGTTCTACTGCAGAAATAGCTGTGTGTGTTTTGTAGTTTATCTTTGTCTTGCAGATTATTTTCCTATTGATCTAGGAAAACTTAAAACTGAGAATTTCTTACAGCATGCTGATAATGAGACCTTTAAGGAATTAACACATTGATAATGAACGGAAATATGTAGAAAGGGTTGGTGAGGAAGGTTTTTAGAGAAAGAAAGGAGGTGCTGGAAGCTTAGCTTTGATGTTTACCACTAGTACAGCACTTGTCACAACTTAAATTCAGATGTCAGCCTCTGTCTTACAGGGGTTGGAATGTGGCAGTGGCAATATGTTTAACACGAGGGTGGGCAAGAGTATTTTCTGGCTCTTCAGTTACAGTTCCTCATGAAGTGACAGTGTGAGGTACCTTGTAATGCACTGTAAGGTCTGGTTACACTCTTGTTGAGGGTATAAAGTGTGTATGTGATGTATTTTTAAATAGTATGTGTAAACATTTTTTTGTCTTTAGGAAGGAGTTGAGTGAGGGACAGAGAACAAACAAACCGTGTGGAAAGTGCCACTACTATCTGCTTATCAGCAAGACCTTTACAGAAGCCACAAAGAGCAATTCTAAGAAGAAGGGAAGGAGAGATCAGCAGAAGGAGGAATTAATGTTTGCAAATGCAGAGGAAGAATTCTTTTATGAGGTAACATATGTGATTTTTTAATTTAAAATGGTTATTTGTTTTTTGCATGTCAGCAAAAAAGGTGTTTCCCTTTATAGTTCAAGGAAGGTTTTTTAAAGGTATGTTCACATATTGTTTCAATTAGATCCATCTTTTTTTAGAGTAGTGTTGAAAGATGAGCAAGCAGCTTGTTTTTGTGTATTGAACCCAACACATTTGTATTTAGAGAATCAGAGAGAGGTATGACATCTCTAAGTCCAAATGATTAAATTAATCCTCTATATTGGCATGAATTTACTAACATGTTGCTTGTATCAGGTCACAATGAAACCTAACTATGGGATGGTGTGGCATAGGCAGTGTTCCTACATAATAGAGTCTCCAGTGCTATGAGGATAATGGAAGATTTCAGAGAATACCTGGAATAAGGAGAGACTTCAGGGGAAAGATCAGGTTTTACTTTGGTTTGAGGCCAGTGTCTTGACCTTGAAGAATTAAGAAACTTCATCTCTCTTTACTCATATAGCAGTGCTGAAGAGATTGAATTGAATATGGTAATGGTCAGACCCGTTGAAATACTGTGAATGGAATATCCACATTTTTAGAATGAACAAATTGCAATAAACCCACGTATTGAATTTAGCAGCATGTCTCAGGCTTTTGGAGTTTACTAAAGTCTGAAATCCCTTTAATGGGGGGAACTGTGCAGTTTTCTGATCTGAATAACAAGAAATGTGAAAGGCATGTTAAACTGCTGTGTCAGCTAAACAGAAAAGACTGGGGGTGTGAATTGCAGGAAGTGCAGGTAAGCCGAGTATCTGTCAGTGAGATTCAAGCTAATGTGATTTACAACACAAGTGTTTGAGAGTGGCAGCTCAAACAGCAGGTAGTAACTTGCTGGGCTGCTCTAACTTAATCTTGTGTCACAGCTTCAAGCACATAGAAAAACAAAGACTGGAAAAAATGCAGAGGGATCTCTGTTGTTAGAGTCTCCATCATCATCTGCACTGCATGGTAATACTTAAATACACAGGTCCCTTTTGCTTGCCCCTGCATAGTTAGTCCTGTGTCAGAAAAAAAGCAGCTGTTGAGGCTTTATTTTTGGTAATGCAGTTAAATGCATTTCTCTTGAGATCTTTTCCCAAGCAACTGAATAGATGCAAAGCTCTGCATTTTTTTTATTGTCAATTATCATAGAATGGTTTGGGTTGGAAAGGACCTTAAGATCATCCAGTTCCAACCCCCTGCCACGGGCAGGGACACCTCACACTAGAC
>WYDI02004850.1:0-25745 GCA_009867235.2 Psittacus erithacus
GTTCTTATCTCAACCCGTGGGAGTTGTATTCTTTCGATTCTCTTCCCCATCCCTCCGGGAGCCGAGGGAGGAGGTGGAGGGGCAGTGAGTGAGCTGCGTGGCAGGCCTAAACCACGACACTCACCTTTTTATCTAAAAGTTGTGTGAAAAGTAGTGGTCACGTAAACCAAGATGAGAATGTAAATGAAAGCTGCTGCTTCAGAAAATGGGAAAGTCAATACAAAATGCTTTAGAGAGTCTTCTGATGATCTGCTTCATCTTTACAATGAAGTCCCTAAGTATCTACCTGTACAGTGTCAGAAATACCACATTGCATTTAAGATGGTTACTGCATTTGTTGGCATGTTTTGCCAAGGAAAGAACATACTTTTTCTGACATTCATAAAGGGGAGAAGCGTGCCAGGGTACCATTTTAAACTTTATATAAATGCACATTATTAAAGCTTTAACAGCACATGGCAGCAAGTAGTAACATCTGTGCCTCTCAGCCTTGCTCTTTCACAACATAGTTTAGGCACATTTTCTTTTCAAAACTGTGTTAGATTCACATAGAATTCTGTTTCAAGGGAAAAACAGTCAATAACATGAAGTGTCATTGGTAGTGACACCCAAATCTAGGGACTGATTGACAGGGTACTGCCTGTCCTTGAAAAGACATATAAGACCAAAGATGTGATTGACTGAGGTTCAACATCCAAACCAAGCTCTTGAATCAAAACAGTACAAATGAAGGAATTTAGAACCTTACTGGAACTTTAGCGTGGAATCCCAGACCCACATGGTGTTCTACTTTTTGAGAAAAGTTGCTTTATATTGAATGTTTCTTTGGATTCACCATCTGGACTCTTGAGTTCTGTAGAAAGTTTTAAATATCTAAGATCATACCAACAGCTTGCAAAATGTGGTGTTTGCCAACACCTAATGTGACAAACCTGCCCTGTGCTAGTCAAAATTGAAGTATATTAAGAGCAAGTGAAGTAGTAGATGTTCTTCTCAAGTAAGAGAGCATAAATAAGAACACATTAAAATATGCTCAAACAGCTTTTTGTTATTATTATAAACAGGTTAATTTTCCATTAATGTATAATGTAAAATAAGAAGAAAGTACAAATTATTTTTTGAAGCAAATGTGAATGCTACATAGTCTTTTTTACTTCTTTTTTTTCCTCTACATAGTGGACTACCTTCTTGTGCCACTTATTATTGCATCTTGATATGGGATCACACTAATCTGCAATTCTGCATGTGCCTGCCTTGGATTAAGGTTTAATCACTCTTTAAAGAGAATGATCCAAACTGAACTCTTGTATAAATGTGCTTAGTTCCTTTGGACAGTAGTAAAAACTGACCCTATTTTTCTGGCTGCATTTTTTCTGCTTTCCATAAAACACTTGTCATTTGTACTCAGTTATCTCTTATGTTCTACTGGAAGAAAAAATAATTGCTAGCAAAATTCAAACCTTGCTCTGTGAAAGTTTAACCACTTACAATACAGCCTATAATTGCCTTTTTTATCATAATTTTTTGATCATATAACCAGTGGTTGTCCTTGAATAAGAAAAAATGTATATTTTGCAAATGGAGGACAGCTTAGCAAAGTGAATTCTTTTGGAGCTCATTTCTTGAAAAATATGTTGCAGAATAGATCATGCACTGTCCTTCAAAAATGAAGCTTTTGATAATGGTCAGAGCATAGCTGTTGCTACCATTAAAAGAGAATCTTTTATGAATGAATAATTTTGGGTCGATGTGTACTGCAATGCTAACACTATACTTGAAAAAGAATATTTTAATCAATTTTGAGATCTTCATCTCACTTTCAAATAATTTGTGGGATTAAAAAATTGAATTATTAAAAATTGATTTAATAGCTTTTTTTGTACTGTGGTTTATTCTGAATATAGAATAAGTTAATTTATGTGAGTATCCTGTAATAAGTTAAATATTTGCCTGATGCTCTAATATATTAAAAAACCCCAAAAAAACTGAAAGCAGGTTAAATGAATAAAGGACCCATGAGCTTATCCCTGTATACTGTGGCAGGACATCTTTTCAATGCATATAGAAATTATTTTTGATATCTAAAGGAACTAAGCTAATTTACATGTAGATTTATTTGAACAAGCATGTTTTAAGTTATCATATAGCTGGCCACCATAATAATTGCTATAATGTTGATTTTCAGAGCTTTCTGCTGAGTTAGAACTACTTGGAATTTTGTACTAACATAAAGAACATAATTATGTTGGAAGCTATAGTCTCAATTAATATTGAGAAGTGTTTCAGTAGTAAATACCAGAACTGTATGTGGGTTAGAGGCAGATGAATTATTGGGAGAAAGGAAAATTAATGTCTTACTCAAATAAGAAATATATAGGAGCTATGATTTGCAGACTAGTCAGCTTAATTTCTCATAGGTATCTAAAAGGCACCAACTTGATGAGAGCCAACACATCTTTTTTAAATAATTATCCATGCTAGAACAATCTGACTGCTTTATATAAGACAAAAGATTTTGTAAGTAGAGCACAATCTTAGTTATATATCATTTGATACAGTTAAAATTAGATATTAAAAAAAATGCTAAAGTAACATTGATTAAGAAGCCATTCTAGAGTAGTGTAAATGGATGAGAATCCAGACTGATGTTAACCAGCCATAAAAGCCACCACTCAGCAGGGCAGGAGTGCCCAGGCAGAATAAACTACCTGCGCTAGTACAGAATGGAAATCACTACCTAGACATCAGCTCTGCAGAAGAGATGCTACGGTGTACAAAATATCTGTGCTGAACCATGTAATCTAAATCTTAGACAACTGTGTCAAAATATGCAAGAAGGGAAAACATAGCTTTCTCAGAATGTAATCATCTTATTTTGAAGAAGGTGTAGATAATCATAAATAGATGTGTGATTAAACTATTTCTGTTCAACACACGTCTCAGATAGTGTCCAATTTTGAGCACTTCAAGAAAGATGAGTCAAATAGAAAGTGTAGCATAAGGAAGCAAGAGTATCAGATACTAGACAACATTTCACATTTCACATTTAATTTGTCTGGTTTTTTACCAAATAAAAAGCTGAAGGGAGACATAGTAATACTTTTCAGCTGTGTAAAATAATGATACAGCAAAGAAAATAATAAAATACTCTGTTTTTAGATAGACAGGATGTAATGGTGTTAAATTGCAGCCAGGGAGATTTGGATTAAACTTGAGAAAAAGGGCAATAAGACAATGCAACAGATTGCTTAAGGTGCTTATAGAGTCACTGCCACTGAAGGTCAGACAGTGGCAAATGGCCAGACTAATGTCTGAGGTGACAGATGAAGTAATGGCTGGTCCTTCCTTTTGGCATGGGGAATGGACTAAATGATCTCCAAGTGCCTTCCCTCCTTGAGTTCTATGATTATATGTAAAACATGTCTAGGACCTTAAAATAAACAAAAATGAATGATTATTAACATGACAGGGGCTGTTAGCATCAACTAGACTTAATCAGGCCTACTGTCCCTTTCTGTATAATAAGAATGAAATGATACAATCTGTGCCTGCAGCAGTTATTTCTGTTTACAGAGAAAGATGATCATGTCATCCACAGAAAGTGATTCTGTAAGAAAATAAAGTGTTTAATGAAGACTAGACATCAAATTGATATTTAGTTTTAAATTAAATACCCTTCAAAACATAACATAATATGATCTCAGGTCATAAATAGAAGCAGTTAAAGTTTGAACATTGTGTTTTTCAAATCAAATGGTGGTTGAATGGGGCAGAAACAGATAGTATCACAGTGTTAGAATCATGTCCTATGTCTGTCTTGCAGAGGAACGCAGCAGCAACAGTATGTTGAAACTTGTAGCAGCACCAGGTTTTACCCTATGCTCCTGCAAGTGGAACATGTTTAATATTTTCCAGGGTGGAAATTCCAACAATCAGTTAACAACACGAGCAACTATTTATACCTATTTATTTATTTATTTATTTTGAATTTACTTATTTCCTGTTTCAAAGGAAAAAGAATACCTTAATTCTGAAAAATGAACAGTTTGCTGGTAAATGTATCTTTAACACTGTGCAATGCAAATGAGCTAAAATGCATTCGAGAGTGTGTCTGCTGTCTAGATTAGCATCTTGTTTTTTCATAGATTTTCAAAGCACGAAGGATTTGCCAGACACAATCCATACTGGAGAGAATAGTGAGCCTGTTCTCTGGGTATCATTCTGCAGACTTGACATATTAATATATAAGAACTTAGGAATTTTAAAATACCAGGGCACTTCTGTCCTTTATTCAAAAAGCAAATCCACTCAAAGTAAAACATCAGTCTATAGACAATCTTGGTAGAATACGCTTTCAACATCTTTGACCAACACTTTTTTTTTAAAAAACTTTATTTTCATCTGCAAATGCTCAGGAAAGGAATTCTCAAACAAAGTCTGTTTGCTTTCACTTTTCGTAGGCAAAACGAGGCATTTTTTAATGTTATGACTTCTTTTATTGTGACAGAAATTGCCCTGTATTGAATTCATCAAGTGACATTTTGAAAGTATGAAATCTATGCTTGAGAAAACATTTGAATTTAATGAAAAATAAGCTTTCTGTTAAATATATGAATCAACCTGTTGAATTACATAATGGAAATACAATCATCATTCAATGTAGAAATAATTTTTAATAAGAAAATAGTATGTTCTGTTGTCTTTGCTATAATAATACAACAACCCCTTTATCTCACATTGGAAACTATTTTTCTTATCCATGTTAGAATCTTAGAAACCTAGGATGTTTTCACTACACTTTTTAGTTTGCTTGTAGTGCTACATAAATACACAAGTTGTATCTAGAGATTAGATGGACTTAGTCTTCTCTCTCTTGTACATTTGCCTGTATCCACAAATAGTGAAGCCCAAAACAGTCCAAAGGCAGCATGAAACTAAGACTCAGTTTTCCACTCTCTGTGTCAGTTTAGTTACCTCAGTAATAATATCTGAGTTCTTTGTAAAGCACTTTGAGATTGATATAGAAAAGTGCTATAGAAAAAGCTCAAATTTATCTCCTCCAGCTTTTAGTTGGATTACAATTGTAATATTTTATCATATTACAAATGCCATAATTATAATGATATTTTCCTCTGTAAATATAATCTTATTCTGTCCATATGTGCTAAATAATGAACAGGTTTTGTTGGAAATTTCCTAATTTTAGAAATTCCTTATGCTTATCCTAGAAACCAGCAACAATAATCTATAAGTTCTTCAAGCTCTATTTCTCTTCGATGTGCCAGACAGTGGGTGTTACTTTGCCCATCAGGTAGATGCAGCTACTACAGATAATTGTGATGCAGCACATTCTTTCTGCTGTAAGAAAATGAAAACGTAATGATCCACTATGCAAAATGTGGAATGATACTCTCCACAAACAAATTTGGAATTTTTCCTTCTATATGTCTATAGCAAGGTCAGATGGCTTTCCTTCTCTTTAAAAAAAAAAAAAAATAAAGATAAAATCTGAAGAGTTAGCCCAGTAGTCACATAACGTCAGGATCTCATGCTAAAATGTAAAAAATGTGTCCCTGAATGTGCTCAGTATGTGACATTGAGACTTGCTTTAAAGTACCTTTACAAAATCAGACTGGTATGAAAGGACCTTAACATAGCTGAAAGTAGTGCTTTGATCTCAGTAAGTTCATACTTCCCTATAAGAAGTTGTTCCTTATATAATTCTGAAGAATTAACATTGCAGCAGAAAAGAGAAACCCACATATATTTTATGAAAGTCAGAAAGAACAGATATTTCACTGCAAAAAGATGAAGTGAAAGTGCTTCATATTGTGCAAAAGCATGAAAAAGTAAATGTTTCAATGAGGTGTTGCAGGAGAAGCTTCCCTGAGCCGATATAATCCAAAATGTCTTCAAGGATAGATAAGAGGGAATGCTATGTTAGAAATGATAGAAGGAGAACAATGATGTCCTGATGTTTCAGGCTGAAAAGGTAAGGAGAATCTTTTGAGAGGGATTCTTGTGGTGATTCACAATTTAAAAGCTCAATGCTGCACAAAACACAAGAAAAAGGAAACAAAGCAACCAACCAACCAAAAAAAAAACCAAAAAAAACCCAACCAAAACAAAAAAATCTCCCGTTGCATTGTAAAGAAGGATTACTAAAATGATGGCAGGTAATTACTCCCCACCCTGCCATCTAGTTCATAAGAGAATAGAGTGAAACTGCAATATCTAATAATCAGAAATAAACAGCACTAATAGTACTTGCACAGTAAAAATTACAAGACCCCAAAAGAACAACAAAAGAACCCAGGCAAACTATCATGTTGAGAAAGTTATTATTGCTGCCAAAGTGACAATAAGTAAATAAAATTAAACTAAAACTGTGAACTAATGTTGCTGCTCCTGAGACTGAGATAATTCTGTGGCATATCATAGCAAGAAAGACAAGAAATATGCTTCAATTGCCATTAATAGAAATGCACCAAGACCCCCAAATTCCTTTTCAGTACTTGCTGGCATCACTTGTAGGCAAATGCCGCACAAAACCTTCCTGGCTTTAGTAGCTGTGTTCTTATGGAAGAAAGGAAACTTCTTTTTCTTTTATCTGCCAGTAATGGGATGTATGATCTTTGCAGAGTCATGTCACTTTCCTCCCGCCTATTTCAAGCCACCGTTAAGAGTAGCGATCAATCACAGGCTGTTTCTTCTTATGCATTTGCGAAATACTTAGGAAAATAATAGGCTTGTGTTAATAATCACTTACAGGCTATTCTCATAAGCTTAATCCTAAATAAGTACTTTAGGATTTGGCCTAATTACCCAATTTTGTCTCTACTGTGGTCAGCAAAATAATTTTCTCCAACTTCAATTGGAATGAAGTTCAAGTCATACATCTTTGTGGAATGCATGGATTTCCCTATGCAGATATAGTGTACTGATTCTGGTTTTATATTCAGTTGGCAACTAAAAAGATTCTTTTTTCTACAAAAAATATACTTTGTTTTATAGATCAAGATTTCAGAACAAAAAATTAATTTCATCCTATACAGTCTCTAAAGGAAAATCTAGTTTAGCAATTTTGAATAAATGTAATGCTGAATAGACATCACACCGATTTCCCACTTAACTGACACAATGGCTCATTTTTTATTATATTCATGTTGCATAACTGCATGTAGAAGTGCAACAGAGTGATGACATCATCCAATTTTTGAATTTTTATCTTCTAATTTTTATCCATTGTTAAATCCAATTTTAGTCAGTGCTTGATGCATTCATTTTTGGATGATACTGAATGACTATATTTAATAAAAAGTATGCCACATCTTTTCTTCATAGCAAGTCAAAGGAATGGTTGCCAGTAGTATACCACTATATGTCCAAAAGTAATTCTGATTGAAAGTAGTTATTTCTTTCAACAGCATCGGATTTAGTTTCTAAGTCTTTGAACATAGATCAAAATAAGGTGGTTTAAAGTCAATACAAACGAAAGCAGGGTATGAAATGTTAGTATACTATCCATGTCACTCTTAGCAATTCTGTCAAAAATTCTCTTAGATATCAAAATACCCAATCTGTTCTTGAGTATGTTTCTGTGTGAAACACATACACTTGATGCAAAGTAGAATTTCCTCTATATAACAGTATCATGCAGGTCATTATCAAGTTGATATAAAGAAAATGCTTGTTGGAGTTGCAAGTGAAATGCATTTATTTGCAATGGCACTTAGTATTCTGGCCACTTTGGGGGCGTGTGTGGGGGTGTGGGGGGAAAGTGAAGGAAAAAACATGTTAAAATGGTGATAATACAGAGGGATATTCCAAGCCATATTCCAAGATTCAGTAACTGGCTTTCCAAAGAGCATTCTGGAGAAAATATTTCCATGGAATGATTCATAATACCTGCTACACAGTTATGTAGTACACTGTTATTGCAGTTGTGTTGTTTGAGCTGTTTTTTATTATTTTGTCAGATTTTTCTTTTTCTTTTCATCTTTTTTTTTTTTTTTTTTTTTTTTTGGTGCAAACTTTGTTCATTCTCAGGGTGGTAGAAATTTCAAAACTATTTTTCTTTTTTTCTTTGTTGCTGGTTCAATTTACCAGTGGCTGTTTCTGGTTTTGAACATTTTTTGGTGGGGAGAGTTGTATTTATTCAGTAATTTCTCTCTTATCAAGAATGAATTTTGATTCTCATGCTCTTTCTCCTTGAAACCTTTTGGTCTCTCTTGGATTACAGTCTCATGTTTGTTCACCCAGAAAATTTCACAGAAGTATGGAATGGTTTGGGTTGGAATGGACCTTAAAGATCATCTAATTCCAGTCCCCTTATCATGGGCAGGGACACCTTCCACTAGATCAGGTTGCTCAAGGCTCCATTCAAGCTGCCTTTGAACACAGACGCCTACAGGATTAACACAAAAAAAGAAAACAATCAATTCTTTAAGTCTCTTTAAGAAAAGGAGTGTCTCTTCTACAACATACTTTAAATTCTCTGTCCTCTGAAATTGATACTGCCTTTGTAGATAGCACACATGTATAAACTTCTAGGTTACAGTGTATAGTGCATTTGACCAGTTAAAATAATATCATGCAGATCCCAATTCCGCAGTGCAACAGGAAAAGTGACCCACCACTTTCAACGTCTGTAGGAATAGTTTCAGCTATAGAAATCTAGCACCAAAACATACACTGTGTTTTTTTTGGGGACGTAGTTTTTTAGAAATGTTTGATTTTGGAGAGCTGTGGTGAGGGTCCTTGGAAATCCCATTACTCTGAAGTCATAGGCTACATATGGCTGGATAGGTAACTTTTTTTTGAGGTACATCATAGTCTATTTACAAGTGTCCAGGATTATATATTCATGGTTTTCTGACAGAATTGGTACTGGACTTGCTCATAGAGCTTAGCTTTATTGCAATTTTTTCTCCAGCTATACAATGTGAAAAATAAATATCTGCCATATGAGGATGCAGGGGAGGTTAATTAATTAATATTTATGTAGCACTTTTAGACAGTTTTATGGAAGTAACTAGAAAAATGCTTTTACAGATGAGGCTATAAAAATGTGAAATTGTATTCTGCTACTTAATAATTTTTTGACAGTAATGGCATGTACCTTGCTCTCAGCGCTGGCTCCATTCTTTCATGTAAAATATTCATTTAGAATGGGATAAACTTAATCTAGTTTTAGTCATCTAAAATTTAGGAATGTAGCCCAGGCTAGTAATTGGTATTCCTGCTAGAGTTACAGGAGACAATTCAGCAAATCTGAGAAGATAGCTTGATACTTAATTGACAGTGAACATTTCTTGAGATGAATCTCATCTTTCTAGTATAAATGTGTGATTGCAACTGGGGGGAAAATCCAGCTTTATAGTCTGCCTTCACATACATGTTTGGAGCTAGTCCAGGTCTAGCCTAGCTATTAATCATTTATAATCTTAAAAAACTGTTGTAGTTATTGCACATGAAAATACAGACCAAAGCTTGGCTGTGCGGAAATTGAAGGACGCATTTTCTTCCATGAAACCTGAGGAAATTTCACTAGAAGGCTGATTGTGCTAACAATGTTAAACCTCTTAACTGTCAAATTCATCGCTGAATTGCTTTATAGTGAAGCCTTTTGCATGCACACTAACTAAAAGCCTGATTCCAAATCTGAGTGAGAGAAGACAGAGGACTGAATTATATCCCATGGCCTGGCAGGTGTTTTACAATAGTTTGCACTTGTCTGAATGGCAATATTGAAGAATTTGACAAATTGCATTTTCTGATAGTTCCAAGAGAATTTTGTTCTGTTCTTTCACAAAAGAACTCATCTCTGTCATAGAAAAGATGTGTAGATGTGGCTTGGTGGTGGAGTTGACAGTGTTAGGTTGATGGTTGCAGTCAATGATCTTAAAGGTCTTTTCCAACCTAAACAATTCTATGACTTCCTATTACATTTTTAAATGAAGATTCATCATAGAGTAGCATATAGAAGGTGAATATGAGTTATATTCGTACCAAAAATAACTCCATCCTTTTTTCATATGTGACATCTTAAAGTTGACTGGGTACCTATCTGGTAAAGGAAGATCATAATCTTATGTTTCAGTATAGTAGGTTCATAAGATGAATCACCTTAAGTGTGGGGTAGAACTGATTTAAAAAAAAGAACTGTTCTATAAGCAATTATAAGACATAATAAACAACAATTTATTTCTTGGAATATGCAGTTTTCTAGTATGATAATGATCTAACTGTAATGAACTGTGTCTTCTTGTTATAAAAAAAAATCAACCACAGTTGATGCACAGAACTCCTGTATATTTTGTCTGACAAAACGCTTTCTTTTTTCCCAGATGCATGGATTTGCTTGCAGGGAAATGACAAAGCTTATCTCCAGCCTTACTGTCTTAATGTGGTAAACATGTTTTCCTTTATGCACAATAGACCTAAATGCACTTCAGTTTGTTCCAAAAGAAATTCTAGCTTTATAGTAGTCCTGTGTGCCTTGGAAACCAATAAGCATTTTCCATTGAAAAGTGAACTATATATGTTTTCCTGCATTCTGTACCTCTGCTAGGTGAGTACAGTCTGTGTGGTCTGAAAGTCACCTTCCCAGATGCTTTCATGATTAATCATGATAAGGATTTCCATGCATTAAATTGTTTTGGAGAAATAATGTGTGTATGATGAATGCTATTTATTTGTAATGACTGTAAAATTAAAGAAAGAAAAAAGAAAAACCAACCCCAAACACCAGACACTCCCCCCCCCCCCCTCAAAAAAAAAAAACCAAACCAAAACCAAAATAAAGAAAAGAAAGGGGGCATATTTCTTTTGATATACGTGAAACTCTGACACAAAACTGGATATTACCACCAACTTTTGGTAACTCTTTTATGAATGCATTGTAACTGTAGCCATAAAATGGCCTTTCTAAGTTCTGTTTCTTTCTTCTCTAAAGCACTTTTTCTCCATGAGTTTATGAATGTCTGTATTTTAGTAGACTGAATTGATGAAAAAAGCAATTTACAACTGATTTTCAACCACAGAACCTCAGTCAAACAACTAGTTAACCACTTTTCAGTATTATAAAAAAAGCTGTTGTCATTAAAAAGCAGCTTACCATGGCCCTAGATGTAGATAGAATAGAACTCAATAAAAGAATGGCATCTATGCTATACCAGTCTTGGTGAAACTCGTAAATGAGGAAGGTGCAGAAATGTAAATAAAGGTGTGAAGAGTTTGTATGCAAGTATTTTCTGAAAATAGAATGAATATGTCTCAGATATATCTAAATTCATGATAGGCTCAAGATGATGTATTTAGCTGAAGGTGGGATTTACAAAGTCCCGCAAGATATGAGCTGTATGAGAAGTTTGCAAATATAATCAAAGACAAACATGAGATACCCACATTGTCGAGAACCGAAAATACCTTTAGGTTATCCAAATAAGGCCTTCAGTTTGCTGTGTTAATTTAATATAAGACAAATTTTTCATCCAGAAACTCTTGATTTCTAGGAAAGGAAAATGTAGGTTTTGTTTCTGTCATAAAGTTTTGCACTTTAATTAATTTCCTTTCTGTAAAGGGTTGATGCCCTAGATTCCAAACAGAAAGCCTGCATAAGCATATAACAGTTAATTGCCTACCTGCCATTTCATGAAATCTTTACATATATGCCAATGAAAGATTTATGTTCTTGTGGATATTATTTAGTATATGAACAGTGATTTCTAATGGGAGCAAAATTAAAAACTGCAACTCATTATACTGCTGTTATTGGCCTAATGAAAGCACTGTAGGAAATAAATTTCTGTATTATTTAAAAGTTCATTAGGGTGTCCAAACTCAAATGCTGCTTTCTATGAGAGAACGCAATATCCTGCCCAAATAATTTAGACCTCTATATGAAGAGGTTAATTTAGTTTATTCTGATACAAAAGTTACACAGAAAAGTGCCCACCTTCAGAATGAAAACAAACAAACAGTGGTAAGTCCAACACATTAAATTGCACAGAGAAATTATAAATTGAACAATTATAAAAGAAGGATCGGTATATTGACTGAATCAACAAAAACTGGTGAGACTGTATATTGAGGAAATTACATTCCCTAAACTCAATTCAAGATAACAGAACACTCAAGATAACAGAAGCCTCAAATCCCTTATAGATATTGGGCACAGGCATACTTTAAATACTGAGCTTCTCTAAAATTCTGAAAATATTTTCTTCAGCCTTCTGAGAAGGTTGGTTTTCTAGAGCATGAAATGAGAGACAAGATTTGATCTGAATCTAATCTTTCACAAAATTAAAATATTTTTTCTATTAGGTAAATAATATCTGATCAAGAATGGTAAATAGCCACTAAGCAATGTTTGCATCTTATAGATAAGATTATTGAGATTCCCACACTTCTATATTTTTCTCTGTTGCTTTACTGGAGTAACACAATGGGCATTAGGCTGGGTCTGTCTGTGTCCAGTCTAGGTTTGTGGTAATCTTGACATGAATTTGCATTGATTGAATTAATATTTGGGATCTGTTTCATAAATAATACTGTCTGTTGGAAAAGGTATGTGCCAAAACAACTACTTTTAAATGCTTGTCACAATGTAATTCCAGAAAATATATTTCAGATGTATAATGAAGATTGTTCAGGAAATTTAATTCTATGTTTATCTGCCAAGAGAATAACCCATCTTGTGTGCTTATGTGTCCAATAGTTTTGATTTAAGGCTCTGGTTAACATTTAATACCAGGGTATTATTAAATACTTTCAACAGATTGATTCATGCAGCTGATGGGCTAAGAATTATTTAGTGTTCAGTGAAAAAATATTGACAATTAATACGTTTAGATGATCAAGTTTGATCATAATTAGATTATCAGTCATGATTGACTCTGGTCAATTCATGAATTGAAAACACAGTGAAATTTTCATCAAATATCTTACCCTGTAGATTATTTGCCATATGCCACAAATAATGCTCCTTCACTTTCTCTAAAATTAAAACATGTATTGCTGAAAAATAATGAGCACATTAGTTATGTACTGACAAAAGACCAGTACTCTGTAGTGACAGGAATCTCTCTCCCTCTCATTACTGATTGCAGCTATTCACATGTCTTAGTGCAAGCACCAACAGAAGTTGTCAAGAGTACTTGAATTAGTCTTTTATATTGATAAATGCAGCAAAAGACTGGCATATGAAAATGTTCACCAGGTGGCGCAGCAGCTTTGCTTATATTAACAGAAAACTTTGGTAATAGTTCACGGCTAATTTAACTTCTGTGGTTGTCAGATCACCATGGAACTAATAAGTAGTTAAATTATGAAATTTTGGTAGTGCTAGAGAATCCTAAATGCTAACATTTAGGATTCCGGTGGAAGTTGTTTTTGTTTTGGTTTGTTTGGTTTTTTCCCTTTCCTCTCTGTTGCATTATTCTGAATGGTGATACATTTTTTCACATTTTCTAACATACAAGATCTGAAGAGGGTCTGCACTCAAACTCTGTTATGAACAATGAGCTATGATTCAGACTTTGAAATTCAGGTCCTTGGTATTGAAATATTGAAATATTGAGTAATCTTTTCCTTTGTTTCTTTTATGTTCAGTAATCATGCTTGTTGCTTGCAGAGATATATAAATATAAAACCACACCTCTGTACATGAAAATATAGACAAAATGGCAGAACTGCATTTAAAGTGACTAAATCAAGCTTGTGCCTTTAGTTTTTCAGGGAAAGGACATCACTGTAGTCACATTAGGGCACCATTGCCAGTGATATTTAGCAGTTTTTAGCAACTCTTTAAACCAACTGTCCCATCTTGGTGGCATACTGTTACATGAGAAGGATATTGCTGTGGCAATTCAAAGGAAAGCTGACAGGCTGCAACTGGGACCTGGCTTTGCTTCTTAGAGTAAATCCAAACAGAACTTATAACTCTTATGACATAACTAACTTCTTACTGTTGCAGTCCTAATATAGGCAGGTGTTTATATTATGCAAAACATGCAGAAGCCTGTGTCTTGTTGTAGAGAATCAGATAGCGAAACTAAATAAGATGTTACGAGATTTAATAGTGAAGTGTTGTTTTGTAATCCATGATGTGTCAAAAGACTTCATGTAGCTTTGGAAGATTTTAAAAGTTATGTATTCCTTGTATATCTCTAAAGAATTCCATCACATTATATAGTGTTAAATTATGTTTATTAGCCAAGTGAGCATCATCTATTAGTAATCTATCTTCTCTGTAGCCTTAAGTAATAATGCTTGTCCCATCCTACCATGTAACAATAATACGTAGCACATTAGGCTATGTAATATATGCTCATACTTATGTGTGTGTATGTATATGTGTAAACATGTTAAAAAAAAAAAAAAAAAAAGAAAGAAAAAGCTGGTATTCACGCAGTTGCACTGATTTGTCCCAAATACATTGTATAACGTGTCTCTGGACTAGTAAATATCAAAAACTATGTGCTACACAATATGTTTTGATACAGCACATTTTTAAAGAGTGCATGAAGTTTCAGCACAATTTCTTTGTGTTGTGAGTCCATAGACTCAGGTGAAGTGGTGACTAATGTCCGTATTCTTGAGGCCAGCCTTGGAAAAATGGATTATTATAAATGTCCAGATTACAGATTACTGTAATCAGTCACTTCCCAGATGACTGGAATCATATAGTGAGGTTTCATATCAGCTATCAGTGCTTTCTGTGTAATGTTCAACACCATAGTCTCTGTAAATATAGTTTCTGAAAAGTTGAATTTCAGGTTTTTACCCAAAAATGAACATCTGCAACTTTTTTGAGTTCTATCAACTTCTCTGTTAGGGATTTTTTTTCTATTTATTGCTTCTGTGAATTCAGTGTTAATTTTGACCTGAAGAAAGCCTCATATCTTATGATTGTGTGTTTAAAATTAATTTTATCAATTTGTTATCTCTTTGTTATCAAACCAGTTACTTTTTATCCAACTATGATGGAAAATCTGTAACAGGCAATACTGCAGCATGACCTACTTTTAATTTTTAGCTACAGGATTACAAATGTCAGCAGCAAGGGTAACATTTGTTTGGGTGGATTTAAAAATGAAATTTTAACTAGCGCCAGAATGCTGCATTTAACAGCTCTCAGGACATCATGTATATCACCTGATGCAGCTTTCAAATACACAAGCTGCCTTCTACATCACAGTGCTTTTTTTTTAAGATCTCCTCTTTTATTCCTACGTCTAATAAGTATTTAGGAACTAATCTGGACCTGTATGTACATGAGCATAGCAAAAATTAATATATGTTGAGAAAATTAAACTGGAAAGTCTTAAACTTTTAGCTAACAATAAATAGTATCTTTTTTCTGTATCCATTTTACGCCAACCGCCCCTCCCTCAAACAGTTACACTGTTAAAATAGTAATTCTTTAACCTGCCTTGAACTAAAACGCAAACATATACAGGACTTCGGAAGTATGTAAAAATCTGTTTTCTCCTAATGGGTCAAAAAAATCAATAAATAATAGAATATAATCGAAACACATTAGTGAAGTAAATTTCCCTGAAAGCAGCGATATTGGAAATAAGAGTTGCAGTCTTCACTTCCCCGCCAGTTCTCACATACTGGGAGTGTGTGGCAGAAAGAGTTCAGATGTCTCAAGTATGCTGAGCTGGCTTTTTGAAGTGATGAATAGCAAATAGTTATGAACAATTGAGCACAGGCATAGATGTTTAAATGGACAGTTCTGGATAGCATACAGCGTGTTTCATATGAGGGTAAGGAGTAACCCTTTCCAAAGCAAAAATTGTTCAACACCTGTATGCTGCAGTTTGGTTTGTATGTCTGCCTGAAATGCAAAGGATTTGCCATTTTGATAAATAAGATGTTGAACAAATGAACCATTCATCTCGTCAATTTGTTAATTTAGACATTTCTGTGTTCCTTTTTAGTCAGTAAAAAATGGTGGTTAAGAGATTGTATAATTAAGTAAAATGGTTTTCCATACAATCTAGAAGAAAAATATGGTTGGCTTCCCACCTGTTCCTTCAGAACAACTTTGAGTATCTTGTTAAAACTTTTTCATTTAATTGCAAATATAATGTAACATAAGACACTGGGAGTTTTTGCTCTTGAACAATAAGTATACTTTTTATAGTCTCTATAATGGGTGCAGGAACACATGAGTTCAAAGGCTGCAGTAAGCCTCCAAAGGCAATGTGCACAAACCACTTCTGTTACTCAACACTATTCTACATTAGTGTTTTATAAGCTTTATTTTGTCTTGGATTATATATAGAGGATATTTTTACTTTCTCCAAAAGGAAGAAGATACTTAATTTACTGAGATAATAATATATTTTCTGAAATTAAAGTCTGAAGACTTTATAGCTCTAAGGTAAGACTGATGTTGATTTCTTGACCAGACTTATTACACTGAGATTGTGTCAGTGGCTTCAGAGCAGTGGTAAAAGTAAAATAAGTGACTGGCTTCTAATGATCTTAGACAACTGGTAATGATTCTCTATATTTATGATTTTATAATACAGAATTGATCTATAAATACATGTTACAGCAGTGTAATATTCTCATGATTTAGGTTGCCTTCCTATATTTAGCATTCAGATTCCATTATTATATTTCTGGTTTCTATAATGCCTTTACATTAATATTGAAGCTTTTGTGTTTAAGTAAGTTAATCCTTCCTTTCTTTGAAAAGAAAAAAAAAGGGGGGAAGGGTGCAAAACAAAAAAGAGACAGTGGCATAAATAATATTTTCTTGTGATATAAAACTGATACTACTTACTCTCAAAAGCAAAACATATGTTGCAATAATAAAAGTGTAATAGGAAAGAGACTCAATTATGACCGGCATAACCATCAGCCACAGATTTGCTGTCAAAACTGACTGAAATGAATTTATACAAAACCTGAAACCCCATATAAACAGGGATATTTAAGATATTACTGCTTATTAATTGACTCTTTAATTAAACCTTGTCTTTCTTTATGAAAATATTTAAAAGAATACTTTTGTAATTATGGAAGTGGAAGCACTGATGATGCTGGAAGAATAAAAGAGTCTGGAAGAATATTTTGTGTTTACATGCATTTAATGTTTACCAATGTGAAGATAATGTATTATGTTGTTAGGAATTATATTTATCAGTTTATGTTTGTATTATATTGTTTTATTCAGTTGTATATATATATTTTTATCCCACACAGCATTTCTCCCACTTATCTCAAAAAACTAACCATCAGGTCTGGTGTCCTACAGTCAGTGTGGCAGACAAATAGATTGATATCCAGCCAAATGTGATACCAAATATTGTTAGGTGCATTAAGTATTTTAAAAAAAAGTTCACAGGTAAAAAGAAAATTGTCACTAATTTAATGTTGAGTTATTTTCCATGTAATCACATTAATTGCAATGTACTGTTCCTATATTTAATTATATTTTATATATAAATACACCCATGCATAAAAGACAGAAATCAATAAATGCATACTCATCATATTTAAAGAACTATATTACATGTTGATTGGACAAAGGGCCATTTTGATAAATCTTGATTTCCCAGGATGCTTAGATTTTCCTTAGTGGGAACCCATACTAAACAGGTGACATTTAATAAAGCAGCAAATCACTATTCATATGAATGAGCCTAAACAAACCTAGTATACACTATAGTGTATAAGCCCTCAACTGTTTTTTCATTTGTTTTTCTTTCAAAACGGACCTGCAAGAACCCAAAAATCCTGGACATCTCATTGGGAGCAGGACAAACAACATTTGAAAAATGAAACCCCTTTCCCTTCCGGTCATTCACTTTAAGAGGTGGCCTTTTAAAGTATGTTATAATGTAAGCCACAGTATAGTGGCCACCCATTTCCTTTTTTTCTTCTAGGTATCTATTTCCTTGTATCTCTCTTCAGTTACGCACAGTATCAACAAAATTCTTACAGTCAGCTTCATCCAGTTTATACTGGGTAAGGATATATCTCTCTTGTGAATGCTGCACCAGTAAAATTAGAAATGCAAATATCCCATGTGCCTAAAATGTATGAAGAAATCACACAGAATTTGTAATGAAGCAATTGTAAATTTGTCCTGTGAACCTTCAACTGCAGCAGGAATTTATAATTATGATGTCTACCTGTGTAACTTTTTTGATGAAGAGTTGAGAATGTTTTGCATTTATTAACTTCCTTTTGGCTAAAGTGGACAAAAAGAAAATTGTTTTCCCTAGGAGAAACCCATTTTGCTATGTTACACTTAAAAGTGAAGTGCTCTGATGTATATGGTATATTTTCATCTTGAAAATAAAATGCAGATAAATGATCACAAACTGTGGTGCAATTAGAAGACTTTGATGAAAGACGTGATTTAAGTAATACAAGTTTTAATGGAAAAAGAGCAGTTCTCCACTCAAATGCATATTAATCATCACAGTATGTGTGCTTTGTTGGCTGCTGATAAACTTAGTATGTCTTTCTTCTGTTCACTCTGAATAAACATCTATTCCCAATTGCCACCCATAGCACTGACTGGAAAGAATGAGGGCTTCCATGGTCTGTCAGAATGGCATCCTATACTCAGCATAGGTAGCAGTAGTATCTTTTCTTAAAAAATAGTTTCTGATGGCAAAGGGTTGAACACCACTTGTTGGTAGACAAAGCTGAGAAAATTATGATCATGGTTATACCATTTGAGTGCAGACTTTAAATATTCTTCCTTTCCCCCAGCATCCAGTATTTATGCGTTTATCTGTGAAAATGTTCTAAGCAAAAGGATTTTTGTTATTATGGATATTTCAGGACTAGCTAGTCTCAGAGCAGGGTGACTTGGTTGGAGTTGTTCCGCCTGGAATAGAGAATACTCCAGAAAGACATTATTGTGGCCTTTCAGTTCTTAAAAGGGGCCTGCAAGAAAGATGAGGAGAGACTTTTTAGCAGGGCTTGTTGCAATAAGATGAGGGGTAATGATTTTAAACTAAAAGAGGGGAGATTCAGGCTGGAGGTGAGCAAAACAATTCTTTACAATGAGGGTGGTATATACTGTAACAAATTGCCCAGAGAAGTGGTGGATGTGCCATCCTGGGAGACATTCAAGGCTGGGCTGGATGTGGTTCTGGAAAACCTGATCTAGTTGAAGATGTCCCTGCTCATTTCAGGGAATTGGACCCTTTGAAAGGTCCCTTCGAACCCAAATTATTCTATGATTCTATGATTTTTTTGTAAGAAGAAACATTCTAAGAGGCAGGACTCATGAAAAAAGGTATGCTTGCACTTAGTCTAAGGCTTAAGTGGTCTTAGCAGAAAAGCTGGTTTGAAATCAGCAAGCTGAAACAGATACAACCCAAACCTGATCTACAGATTTTTCTCCTAAATCTTGACTGTTTGGTTGCTCTACTTTTGTGTTTAGACAAAACAGTGAGGTTCCATTCTGTCCAGTATTGTCATGTGTCTCTAAGGAGAATGTCAGCCATCTGCAGACAATTCTCTAAAAAATTATTTTCCTCTGCAGTTTTACATATTTTCTGAAATTAGATTTTACTTCTTACTTTCTTACTAGCTATTCAAAGGTCTATTTGAATTAACACCTCAGTCAACAGTATGTGTTTGGTCTATTTGAATTAACACCTCAGTCAACAGTATGTGTTTGGAAGTAAGTATTCTGTAGAAATGTGGAAAAAAATTAATAACCTTGAATAATAAGTGAATTGCCTTAGATCTGAGGGTTTATATTGTAGCCATTACACTGTATTAAAGAACAGTATCAGTTATGGGGACAAAACAGACATCTGCAGTCTAATACAAGTAACAGAATTAAACACAATGGGAACATGGAGTAACTGGTAAAAATTATGTTGCGGTATGGCTCAGTTGCATAACATGTTGTGGGTTTTTTTGGTTTTGTTTTGTTGTTTTGGTTTGGTTTTCTTCTCTTTTTAATTGTTGCGTTGCTTCACTGTCCAAATTAATTAAAGAATCTTCCAGAATGAGGTGCAATATTGCTTTGGAAAAATATTGCTTTAGCAAGCTGTAATGGGCAACTCAGCATACTTCTGTAAAATAAGTCTGTAAACTTGTACCAATTATAGTTGCTATGCTATAAATGAATCTTTAAAATTCCTTATTTCTAAAAGTCATTTTTAATTCCCCCAATCATTAATGTTTTTTGCATGCAATTATAGTAGCACATCACTGAAGTACATTTCAGTGTGTTATCAAAGGTTATGAAGAAATAAATATTTCACCCTGATTTTCTTTTCCAATACACAGTGTATGAAGCTAACTTTAGTCTAACCATCAGAATAAAGGGCATTGCAGTCACCACACAGCATCATATCTGTAGCTGATTCAAATATCCATTTCAATGAAGATGCAGCAGAATTTCTGACTCCAAGTTTTAAGGTGTGCTGATCTGTAATCATTAGGAATTATAGATACATATAGAATATATATGAAGTTAAGAAATTAACTCAGTAGCACAAGAGAACAGATCAAGTTATGGTAAACATTTGGCATCTACTAAGGACAAACACTAAAACAAACAGAAGATTAACGTGCCACTTCAATTTAACCTGAGCTGTGATAAACATGGTATTGTATCATCTGATATGTTCCAATGAAGAAATAAACTGCAGCCTTCATGAGAGGAAGATTCTTTGCCAATTTAGATTGTCTAAGACTTTTTCAATTTACTGGAATAATTATGTCTTATGTCAACTGAACATCATCTCTTAGATTCATGCTGACGTATTTATCCCATTTGAGGTGAAGCACTTGTAGGGAAAAAAGTAATTAAAAGAAAAAGCTACAATTTGTGGACTGTGTGCGCAAATGTCTGCTTACCTCAGATAAATAGTTGTAATATCCCAATAAAGAGAGGCTTGCACCATAAATAATCAAGAGCAAAAGAGATATTCATAAGCATTTCAGCATGATTCATTCAAGTGTTCTTAAGTGGCTACCCACAAATATTGGGTAAAGAAGCAGAAAAGGAAAGGCCACTTGGTATGAAATGTGCTCAGAGGAATATATGTGAGCATGAAAGATTTGCACAGCTTTGGAATTAAGGGAATTTATGACTTAGTGTTTAAAAGCAGTTTCTTTTTCTTGAGATCTGGGTAAGGTATTTAGAAGCACATTCTGGATAGTAACTCTGTTTTTTTGTAGTTAAGACACTAAGGACAGATTAGAAATTTTCAATGGCATCATGGTGGCCAGCACTGAACATAAAATTCCTTTCATTTCTCAGACTAACATCATATTACCAAAGCTGAATTGATTGAATGAATTTTAAAGAACGCTATTAGTTGTCCATTCACAGAAAGGAGCTTTCATTTGGCATTTTGGATGCTTTCTATAAACTTCTCACTAGGAATACTATTCAGTGCTCTATGCATGACCCCTTTTGTAGAGCTGCCTGCCAAAAGGTGCAGGAACTCTGCTCAGCCAAGCATACAGCATGACTCTACATTCAAACTGTTCACAATGTGAGCATTAACTTACTATGTGGTTTCCTCTTAGTTTTTTTAAAGGTTAACTGAAAATTGCCATACTTGAGTGACAAGACAAAGGCGTTACGGAAAATTTAGCTCAACAGACATTAGATATCTGCATCTAAACTGGACATCATGAGCTCCTTTCATTGACTAGTAGAAAGGGCTCATCAATGTGAAATTAATTCCCATCAGACATGCCTATTTTACTCTACTGGCTATGACACAGAGCTAGGATGGCTGGTTTAGATGTAGGTGCCTACAGTTTAGACCCCTGGGAAGAATCATGCCTCGGGTCAGAATTGAACCCCAGCTTTTCTTTTGTAAAATTTTGGTTTTATGTTTTAGTCTGAAATTTTATATTGTTTTTATTTATAATTTAAAATAATTATTTGCTAAAATGTTGTTTTCAGCCATTTATGATAACTTTAGTAGAATTATGGTTCCATACAATCCTGTATTTCTTTTTTACTGCTATGTGCTACCTGAAAGATGTATAATGAATTATTTGTCCACTGAAAGCTTACTAGCACAGCAAAGTACAAGAACAGCAAACCTACCATGGCAACGCAGCTGTGGAAGAGGAACTTAGCTTTTGCTTTGTTTCTGAATATTTTCAAGCCCATCTGTATTTCCAAGGTGAGGAAAGTAAGAACTGGTTTCTCAGCACTTCTTACAAAGTCAGACTTTGTATGGCATCCTTCCCTATCTCCACTTGCTGAACTGACTAATAAAGATAAATGCCAGCCAGAAGCCCAGGCAAGGGCTGATACAATTTTTTTAAAATACTATACATTAATGCTAATTCTTGGAATGATATGTCAAGTGAATATTAACTAAAGTAAAGGTCCCATCTTTGCTCTTATGAGAAATAACAGCACAAAATATAGACCTCTCAATATTCTTGATTGAAGGAATTATTTGAATTCTTTCCTCTCAGTGTCTCTGAATAATAGTGTACTGTTGAGCAGTGAAGGTAAGGTAAGAGAGTGCCCTACTTCTGTCCCTTTCTTAGGTCAATAGCTGGATGTTATTTCTGTTGCTTTATCTCCTTTCAGTGAATCTTTATTTCAGTGCTTTCTTGGTAAAATTGGTTGCGACTTGTTTCAAGGGTGCTAGAGCTCTGTGTCATACCATTGTAGGCTGGCATCTATATAGTGAAATTAGCCTCTTTTTCTGTATTATTAATATTGGTACCCCCTGTTGTCTCGGTGGACTAAACATGGGACTTTGAAGTGTCTAGCGCTTGGTATACTTATACAGTGCTCTGCTCAGGATTCAGTGCAATGGAGTTATCCAGCTAGCACAAGCCTTGCTAATTCCAAATTATAGTTTCCATTTGATCACCAGTTACTGAGTTTGTGATTGTGAGATTTGGTGACTTTCCTTAAAAGAATCCCAGGCTCCGTAATATTGACCTGTAATGCTCCACATAGCTATGCATTTTATGAATTGTTCTCTTGTAGTCTATGTCACTTATGAAACAGCCCAGCTACAAGCCTTACAAGGATTCCCTTTCTGTCATAAAAATTTTTGCTTGCCATGCATTTCTTGGGTGTCATTTCAGAGAACATTGCTAGCAGAGAATCAGTTCCATAGGCATTAGAGAAGATTTGCTGTTGTTTGTTCATGTTCCACAGCAATTACTCTCATAACTACAGTTCCTGGTTTTTACAAGTGCTGTTTCTAAGAACTAGTCATTGAAATTATGGACTAACTCCCCTAGTGTAACTTTTTTGGAAAGAAAACTCAACCCACAGAGCCCGTAAGGGCACCACAGAGTTTTTGCTTTAGTTAATGAACTGGAATTACAAATCTTCAAGGGCAGAGAAGTAGAGCAAAGCAGAGGCCATTTGGGTGAATTTGAAAATCATTTATTTATGTAAGAATGCATACATCTTGGGTTGTACAATTCCAGAATTACAGAACAAGTATATGAAGAAAAGCTATGCTGTAGTGTATAGTCACCTTGTATGCTATGTTACATATGGAAAAGAATAAAATATTCAGGTTTTTTATTCATCTTGCCTAGTCAACATCTTACCCATGTTTTGTCCATTTACTCACTCCTAATCAGTGTCTAGTGTCATTTATCTTCATTTAATTAAATTGGCTGAACAATGGAACATTGCTCATCCTAACCTTTTGGTAATCTCTGGCATTGTTCATTGTTGCTTGCCTTTCATCATGTCACCATTTTGAGTTGATATTGTTTATTCTTGCTCACCAAGCATTTTGCTGGCAATTGTTGTCTAATATCATTAGTCTTGGTTCATTCCTGTCCAGTTGGCAATCATTAGCTACGAGTCCACTTCTGGTGGGACAACTGTCATAATCCAGTGCTAAAATAAGAAGGAGGAACTTTCTTGAATATTTCAGAAATTTAAACTGTAAGGCCAGACTCATAGAAGGGCTTGGAAAGCATTGTTCTATCAAAAAGAGAGAAGCTGAGGTCTTAGACAGGCTTTGAGTTTGCATGTGTGGCTCATGAACATTTAGTATATTCATACATACAGATGTAAAGCATAATCTATTGGTTATGGTTCTGTTTAACTTTCAGCCCTCAAGAGGTTCTGTTAAGTCCATTGTGAATATTTACGTACCTGTCCAGTTGGACTTTTGAGTATAGGCCCATGCTCAAAGAACTTATTACTTTGCTTATGGGAACTCTGAGGATGAGGAAAAAATTCCCCATAAATATAATAATAAATATATACCTTGCACAGATTCAACTTAAACATAGGGTTGTATTTTTTCCTCTCTGGACTTTCAATGTTATGTATACTTTTCTTTATATTTTCTTGAAGTAATAGAAACAAGTCAAGTTCTTTCCTCAGAAATCTGGAGTCTCAAATGTCTGTAATTTTGTTTGACTTTTTCAAAAGATTTTCAGGACCATCACTTCTGTTGTTGTTGTTTTAAATTCTTTCAGCAACAGCTCTAAGTTTTCCACCTTAGAAATTGAATGTTATCAATACTTCAGAAAAAACCTTGATTTAGGAGTTTTCAGACAGGAATCTGTGCCTTCAAAGTAATTTGAAATTACTTTGTATCAGTTGTAGTGATGGCTGTTGTTGGATAAGAAAGAGCTGGAGACCAATGTGTTTCAGAAATACCCTTGTTTTATTAAATAAGAAGTGAAAATTATGTAGCTAATTGCACAGAGTTTGTACAAATTGCATAAGCAAGTCAAAAACACCTGCTGCCAGTTCATTTCTTTGGAAATGAATCTGATTCCTAACTACAAAACAAATGTGCTACAAACAAAAATGTGCTGAATGTGGGTAAATCCACTGCTCAACGATTGAGCTTTGTCTTGACAAGGTAACAATTACACCTGTAGTTAACAAAAATATGATAGCACATTTTGCTGTTTTAACATGTAGAACAGAAATTTCCTGCTTGGAATTCAGTTTCACTCTCATAATTGTCAGAAAAGCAGTAAATGAAGCGGCTTTAATATCTTGGCACAGTAAATACTTCCTCATCTCTGCAAAACAAAGACTTTCTGACCTCCATTTATTAAAGTTATTCTCAATATGAAGTTGATGAGAAGTCACAAAGCCCTAGCTGAGATATGTTAACAACTTTGTGTATGATTAAACCATGACGAATGGTGCCAACTACTTCATCTTAGCTACGTTGAGAAGAAGAATAGATTTAATTAAGTCTGATGCAGAATAAAACAGAATATAAAGGCATCCATTGCTGAGAAGGTTATCTGTGTTACTCTTTTAAGAGGTGGCATATAACAATTTGGGCTTCTTTTTTTTATTTGCTTGAACATTGTTATTTAAGACAAAATATGTGTCATGTTGAGCTGTCTGTACTTTTCTTTTTTTTTTGTGATATTCCATAAATATAGGTCAAAATTTCACCTTCAGAAATAATATGTGTACTATATACTTGCTATAAACTGTATTTTATACATGGCATTCTAAATACAAGTAAGCAGACTTGGAAGAACTGAAACTAATAAGTAGACTTGATTACTTTTCAAAGGTCAGATGCCATTTCTCATGTACAGTTGTCCTGGGTTCAGCAGTAACAGTCATTTTTGTCCTTCTTACTAGTTGGTGCAGTGCTGTGTTTTTGACTTTTGGCCTGGGAACAGCGCTGATAACACCGATGTTTGTAGCTGCTGCTCAGTAATGTTTAGTCTGACCAGGGACTTTCTGAGCCTCATGCTCTGCCAGGGAGGAGGGGAAGCCAGGAGGAAGCAGAGACAGGACACCT
>WYDI02004851.1:0-12190 GCA_009867235.2 Psittacus erithacus
GGGGCTTGGAGCAAGCTGCTCCAGTGGAAGGTGTCCCTGCCCGTGGCAGGGGTTGGAGCTGGATGAGCTTTAAGGTCTGTTCCAACACAAACCAGCCTGTGACGATTCTCTATACAGGTGTGTAAATGTACTTGTTTGGTGTTATTCTAGAAGCCTGAAGGTTTCTAAGGCATCTGCCTGCAGCCAGACAGAGGACATGACCAATGGGGGAACTATACCCCCAGTAAAGGCAGTCGAAGGCTGAGCAGGATGCCTTTGGCATCCAGACAGGCACCAGACTAAACTGGTACTTGCCTGCAAGTACCTGAATCCACCCCGGGGACAGACAGTCAATAGAAACAGTGTTGAGAAGAGAAAAAATGCTGGTGTTACTGCAGGAGATCACATGCCTCAGGGGTGTGACGGCCCCACACAGCCACAGCTCCAGCCAGGCCTCTTGCTTTCTCCAAGGGTAGTTTTCTTCCATGGGAACAAAATGAAGCAGTTTTTAGCTACCCACATAAACATGTACATGAAAAAGCTATGACCAAAACCAGAGCAGGTCCGAGAGGATAACAAAGCATCAAGATTTCTTCTCTTGACTCACCCAAGCCAAGCCCAGTTTCCCTGGCAGCTTCCCCATGACCAGCTTGCACCGATGAGGAAGATCCTGCACCAGGGTCTGCAGCACTGACTGCAACATCTGACCCCTTGAAACATGGCTGTGAACACAGCTCTCTGCTCGATGCTCCTCCCTGCTCCTCCCTGCTCCTAGAAACCCAGTTTCTCTCTAAAACTGGCAATAGGTGCACTATTACCCAGTGAAGCACACAACTCCACCTGCCGTGGGAAGAAAGCCCTAAAGCAGAGTGATGAACATCTGCTTGGGGTCCCTACCATCAAGCTATAGGAAGACAGGAGACCACAGCATGAGAGGAAACCCCTCAAGAACTGTTATTAGCAAGTTAAGAGCTCACTTGTGATTAGACAGTGTTCTCAAAATCTCGCTGTTTGCTGAGCCGCTGGTCAGAGCTGTCAGCTCCTGTGGAAGCACTGCATCCGAGGGGAAGCTTCTCTGCATGGTGCCCAGTGACAACAGCCTCGATGTCCTCCTGCCCTGTGCCACAGCAGACAGGAGCCCTCTCAGGGCTTCGCGTTGTCACCACTGCTCTTCCCAGCCAGGCACATATAGCAGTAAGCTGGGAAGCCTGCCCTTCCTGAGGCTTTTCCTGGGGGTTGTATCCCTCCCAGTAGCAAGCAATACCTAACCTGGCCTTTAACAATTCCCCTTTCCCACCCCAAGCCCCCAAAAACTCTGGTTTAAGAAGGTTAAACTGGAACCCTGGTCTTTAATCTCTTGGTATCCAGAGCCTTCAAAACTGCTTTGCACTTTAGCAGGAGAAAACCACATGAAGGGACTGCCTTGTACGCTGACCTGCTTTCATTAATAAGCTCACCTCAAGCAACGGGACAGCAAGTTCAGGTGAGCTTAACTGCCCTCCATCATGAGCTTAGCTGGTGCTAAAAGTAGCACTGTGCGTGAGGTCATCTCTAAAGGCGCTCTTAGAAAGGGAAATCCCTAGCAATCAATAAAAGGAAAGAGAAGGCAATTCGATATATATAGCATGCACCCTGCTTATTGAGCAGCAAGAGCTGCACAAACACACACGTGCTGTCCCTTCCCTGCTGGCACCTTCCACCAGGACAGGATATGAAGACAGGCACGTGACTAAAAGGCGCCTGAGGATTTATACTTATCTGCTGCCATTCACAGAAACTTGTTCAGTGCCAGGAGCACAGCCTGGGACTTCCTACCTCTAATAAATGACCGTATTAAAACTCATTTAGGATCAAATCCCTGCCTCTGAAATGTTTAGGAAAAACTGAAATGCATCTGATGTACTGTATCTAAACCCAAAGACAAATCCCAAGGAGCAAGGGGACTTTTATCACAGACTGGTTTGGGCTGGAAGGGACCTTAAAGCTCATCCAGCTCCAACCCCTGCCATGGGCAGGGACACCTTCCACTGGAGCAGCTTGCTCCAAGCCCCTGTGTCCAACCTGGCCTTGAACACTGCCAGAGATGGGGCAGGCACAGCTTCTCTGGGCACCCTGTGCCAGCGCCTCAGCACCCTCACAGGAAAGAGCTTCTGCCTAAGAGCTTAGCTCAATCTCCACTATCTTTGCTCAAATACCAGTCACCTTCCTCCTGCCAGCACCCGACAAGGCATCTGGCCCCCTGTCGTCTGTCACCCCGTAACACCCCTTTGCTCTGCTGTGCTTGGGGGTGGGAGGAAGCAGCACAGCTACCCACAGCACAAACACAGTGGGATCCTGCCCACTGCGCTCCCTGCTCCACAGGGAATCCCAACACGTGAACCAGCTGCTTGTTCAAGCCTCAATTTTGTCTACTTTGTCATCAGTAAAACACACCGAAAATGTGACTTCCTCTGCGACAAACCCTACTGAATCCTTCCTAAGAAGTCTAAGTAACTTCCCCCTGTATTTCAAAGAAAGAAGCCAAGCCCACAGGTGGGACAGTTTCGTACATACTTCTGGAAATTCCTCTAGTAGAAACACCTACTGAAGAAGGGCAGATGCAGTAGAAGAGGGGGAGAATAAGAAGGGTGGAAAGAAGGGGGTTTCACTTCTCATCAAGCCTGTGTTTTATTATAAACCAAAACTGCTCGCCCACTTCACAGGATGAAAACTCTTTTGCTTCCTCTTTTGCCCCATTTATCAATGGCAATGGAAGCTCTGCACAGTTTCCTAATGAGGTAGGTAGACCTGCACAGAACACCTGCATTCAAATGTTTTATATTAAACTAAAATCTCAATTTACTCTCCTTGCTGAACAAACAGGCTCTGTCTAGGATCATCTTACCCAGCATCCCAAAGGGCTTGGCTGCCCTCTTCCTGCTCAAGTGCAGGGCAGGCAGCACGAAGGTATCCGTCTGTTGTCTGCCACGGCTGGGGGTGGCATTCCCCAGGGAGCAGTGTGAGCAAACTGAATACCTTCACTTTTAAAGTTCCAGAAAGGGGAAAGAGCAAAGAACAGAGGAGGCACAAAGCAATTTTATGCCAGGCCAAGAAGTGCAAAGGACAGGAGCAAAGGCTACGACTCACTTGCTGGCACATCCCAGCCCTGGCATCCACTCCCCCTGTGGGCCTGCATCCGTCCATGCTGGCTGCCTGCCAGTAACACAGCATTCCCCCTGCAGCTGCCCGCACTATGTCTCCAGGCTGCCCTAGAACCAGCACAGTGCCTTGGATGCTAGAGGCGACCAGCTCTTCTAATGGGAACAGCCAATGCAGCAAGTCAGCCACAGGCACAAGAAAGGACATCACCAATTCTTCAGACAAAACTATGCCAGTCCATTAATTTCTTCTGATCATTTATTCATCTTAAAGCACTGCAGGGGCTTCCCTGCAGGCCCTGCTCCTCTTTAAGTCCATCAGATCTCAGTCTGAGGCAACTCCATTAAATCACTTCCTCCACCAAGTCTCATCACTCACCTTCAGCCAGCAGAAAAGCCCCGACATGGCTCTTCACGCTACCAACCAGCTGTGTTGCAAAAAGAAAGCATCTGCTCTTCTAAAGTTGGCACCCGGCAATACCGGGTATCATGCTATTCAGAAACAGAGCCAACAGCATCACTTAATGTTTAAGTGAAGATTACTTTTGCCCAGGTTACCTCTCTGAGAGATGCTGCCCCCCAGCTCCCACCACTGTTCTCACCAGGCACTGCAGATGCCCACTTGAAGGATCATGACTGCTCGGCTGGGGAACAGGAATGAAGTTGTCACAGCTGTCAGGCCAGCAGCAGCACAACGATCAGAGCAAAGCTGCTGCAGTAGCTTTGCTGAAGGTACCGTGTCCACTACAGACAGAGGAGCCCTTGACACTGCCCCATAAGATGGCGCAATCTGGCAAAGCTACAAGGAAAGCCTGGGACTTGCTCCTGGGTCCCCTCGGGGTTTTCTGCATAAACCTCCAATACCTGGGAGTCTCCCACACGGCCTCTGCCCTCACCACAGGACTTCTAACAAAAAGATTTGTGTAGTCTTGTTATTATGTGCCCTTTAGGAACAACTGCCGCTGTGACGATGCACCATGAGCTCAAAACCCCCTGGAAAATAGGGACTTCACAGCTTAAACAAGCACTTCTCTATTGAAACCAAGGAACTTTCTCTTCTCAAGGGCAGTTAAAGCCAAAAATGAAAGCCCAGCGTACAATAACAGACATTCAGAGCCCAATACGCATTTCACCTGCCTGAGTTTAGAGATAACAAGGCCCTGGGCAAGGCAGCAGTGTGGGTGCTGGAGCAGGAACAGAAAGGACATACAGCAGTGGTTTATCCTGGCAAAACCCCCTAAATCTGGTAATAAAACTACTTTATAAAGGCACTGTGCTGCATGAGCTCTAGTACCAACCTAAGGCGAGGGGGGCCAGAGCGGGCAGCAGTACCAAAATTCAGTCACTTGGTTAACAGTCCATCCGTTCAGTGAGGCTACAACTTCTCTGCAAAGAGCCGCTGCTGACCTCAGCTCTGCCCCCTTCCCTGGACACGGCGTTATCCCCGCTTCCTGCAAAGGGGAAAGAGGCAGCACACAGAGCCCCTGACACCTTACAGAAACCAGGTCCAGATGGAGAAGTTTCCCTGCTGCAGGCAAGACGCGATTTCCCTTAGCTCAGGCTCCCTCTGTATCCACAGCTGCCTGCTGGATTTCCACACACATCCACAGGCAGGGTTACCTCTGGGTGACAACAGGTTGCCAGAGAAAGTGTGCAGAAACTGGGCGCAGTGGGAGCTTTCCTTTCCTAGAGCAGTTGCTTCTTGGCAGCTGCTTGGGAAGGATGTGGCTATGAAAAACACAAGCCAGTAGCTTCCCTGACTATTAAGCGCTGGCACTTTCCAGAAGCAGATCTCTCCCTCATACCAGGCAGGTGGTGAACAGCCTCAGGCAGGTGAGAGATCTGTTTGCAGAGGACTGAGAAGAACCAGGCACACTGTGTAGAGGCACAGAGGATTTGAATGCACAGAAAGAAAAGCTGATACCCTAGGAAGAGCAGGCAGAGTTAATCCCCCTGCAGGGATTCCAGCCATTTGCTGTCTTACCCATTGGGACTGCAGGGAAATGGCTGCCCAGGAGCATGGCAGCCAGAGGCAGGCAGGTCCTCCCCACACCAGACCTCAGCTGCAGCTCCCCACGTCATGAGGGCCTCAGCTTTAAAAGTAATAATAAAAGCATCAAAGGAAATAGCTCGCACATACAGAGGATGTTCAAGTATCAGGCTGTGACAAACCCTGGAGTCACCACTCATCACACTGGAGGAGCACTGCAGAGGGAACGAGGAGCTGACAAGGGCCCAGACCTCCCCAAGGGTGCAGAAGAGTTGACAACAGGACTCCAAAACATGAGCTGTACTTCAGCACAGCCAGAGGGAAAATTTAACTCCCCCATCACCAGCAACACACAGCAGATATGGCATCATTGGCAGCATGTAAAGCAACTTAAAAGCACCTCTGATGTTTCCAGAGGAGCTCATCAAATCCCACTTCACTGTGCATCTTCCCACTAACCCCCCCCCCAGTACATTACAGCTGTACTTCCCCCCTCCGCTTTCTGCCCCACCACACACGGGCTGCTCCATTTCACATCAGCCTCCCCAAGCCTCGGGCCTGAAGAGATTCTCTTCCATTCACCCAAGTCTGACCTTCAGGGCAGCGCAGGCTCCTCGGTTTACAGCCAGATGCCACAGGCTTGCTTCAGTTTTCAGTAAGAACAAAGCACTTTAGCCATTGGGAAATCCAGTCTACCATTAGGGAAGGAAGGCAGAAGTGCCTCTGGCACTGGGGCAGCTGCAGCCCTGATCTGGGTGGGAGGCAGGAGGGGGCTCTGCAGCCTGGCCGGAAAGCAGAAGTACAAGCCCAAATGATGCTGACTGGGGTGGAAGCAATGGCTCCAGGGCTCCTCACATCCTCCCAGCCCTGCACATGAACAGCCCAGGTCACCAGGAGCCCATAAAGTGAGGAAGTGCAGACACGGACCCGAGCTCGGGGCTGGGAGCAGAGTACCCTTATGTGGTTTTCTCAACCCGGGTATAGGGGCCTCATCCATGAGATCCTGAAAGAACAACAGCCTCCCATGCTCACTTTAAAACAGCGAGACAGAGTTACACCTGGCTCTGCCCCACTGCATGCTGAGGCACTGAGAGCTATGTGCCAGCCATGCTCCAGCACAAAGTGCACTTCCACAAGAGACTGTAAAAGGTTTAAAGAGAAATTTATTGTGAATCCAGGCAGCACAGTTGAAATAAGAGGCGACGGAACAGGTTTATGCAGGATTGCCACAAGGCACTCATCCACTTGGGGAAAGCTGGCTACTACAACAAGTTTCTAGAACAAAACCAAACCCCCTCTGAAGCTTCCAGAAAGAACAATACAAACTGCACCCTGTGCTCTCAGCAGGGCTCGCTTGCAACAGAGACGCTCAGAAGAAAGACTGGCAGAGCCTAAGCAGTTGAACCCACTGTGAAGTAGAAATGCTTTGAGGGTCCTTACCATAAAGCTGTCACTCACAAGCAGTACCATGTCCAAGCACGTTCTGCCAGAGAGAACAATCCCACAAGCTCATTTTGCAATGAAGAACTGGTCAGGTTGCAAAATGAACAATGACTCCGCTTTCCAGTCGGTGCTGTCTGAGCCATGAAATGGAGAAAGCTGAGCTCTAGAGAGTACCCTGCCATGAATGTAGGCTTAAGTTCAGATAGAAGACTTTGCCCCTGAGCAGATAACTTGTGATCTGTGGCTACCTCTGCCTCTGCTGCCAGGATGGACTCCTCCAGAGGGGTAGAGCTGATGCAGAAGCAGCCCCTGCAGAAGACAGCAGGCTTGGCTTCCTGCTAGGCCTCAGCCAGAGGTCCCCAATATCCAGCCTGTACTTTGCTATCCAAACAGTCCCATGTGCCTCGTTTCTCTCTAACTCACTTCCCAAGGCTCAGGTAAACCATATCCCTCCTGCGAATGCTGTACCAGTCCTCCCCAGCGCGATGAGACCCGCATCCTCACAGAAGGGAGTGTGGTATTTCCACCCCCAGGAAAACACTTGTTGGGAAAAGCAACACTTTGTTGTGTATGCCCAGGAGAGCCGACCTCAATGGGTCTATAGTGCCTGAGATCCGCTGTATCCAACACACTGCTGAGCAAACACTCCACCTAGAAGATAAGCAATACGATGCACGAGGGAAGGAAGGTTAGTACTGTTCTAGATCAGACACTAAAAGGAATAGGCACTACAAAACCACGCAACATAAAAGGAAGCCTCTGCAGACAGAGACACTTGATACGTGCTGAAACAGAATATAGAGACATGTAATGCCTCTCTCCTGGGACAGACGCTGGGCAAGCTGCTCCTGCTTGAAGAAAAAATTTGAGGGCATCTCTCAACAGAGCAAGAGCAACAGAATCAAAACAAGTAACAACAAAGTCATTACCACTGCTAAGAGCAGGAACCATCTCTTTGGTTTGTTGCTGCTATGTCCCATTAATGTCATCTCCCCTAGGGAAGGCAAGACACTGCTTTCAACTCCACCATCATGGGTCTCTGAAAGACGCCGCAAAACCAATCCTGTACAGAACCATTTCCACAATTCGATCCCATCCCCAGCAAAGCACAAGGCCCTGGAGAAGGGGAAGGAGCAGCTCCAGCACAGAGGCAAACCGAGAACCTCGGAGTAAATGGAGGCTCTGCATCAAAACCTCAGGGCGAGGAAGGCTGAGCACAAACACAGTGGGAGAACTGTCACAGAGCTGCATTGGAAGGAGTCTGAACAGACCCTAAACATCTACAGGCATCAAAGCCTCTGAGCAGCTGTGAGACTGATCAACCCAGAGATAAGTGAAGCAGAGATGGAGGGAAATGGATGGAGGTAAAGGGGGGTGTGTGCGTGTGTGTGTGTGTTTGTGCACACGCACAGCCCAAAAGACTCCGAGAGTTCAGGCTTCAGGAGGAGGCTCCCTGTTACCAGCACATGCTCTCCGGCAGGAAAACTGTGCTGGGCTGCACCCTCAGAGCATGAGCAGCAGGTCGAGGGCAGGGATCCTGCCCCTCTGCTGCACCCTGGGGAGACCCCCCTTGCAGTCCTAATCCAGCTCTAGGGCAACAGCACAAGAGGGACGTGGAGCTGTTGGAGCAAGTCTAGAGGAGGCCATGGAGATGCTGCGAGGGCTGGAGCAGCTCTGCTCTGGAGCCAGGCTGAGAGAGCTGGGCTGGGGCAGCCTGCAGAAGAGAAGGCTCCTTAAGGGGAGACCTTAGGGCAGCTCCAGTGGCTGAAGGGGCTACAGGAAAACTGGAGAGGGGCTTTGGACAAGGGCCTGTAGGGACAGGACAAGGCGAATGGCTTTAACCTGCCAGAGGGGAGACCGAGACAAGCTCTTAGGCAGAAGCTCTTCCCTGCGAGGGTGCTGAGGCGCTGGCACAGGGTGCCCAGAGAAGGTGTGGCTGCCCCATCCCTGGCAGCGTTCAAGGCCAGGTTGGACACAGGGGCTTGGAGCAAGCTGCTGTAGTGGAAAGTGTCCCTGCCCATGGCAGGGGCTGGAACTGGATGAGCTTTATAAATGTCCATTCTAACCCAAACTATTCTATGATTCTATGAAAACAGGCTCATTTCAAACAGCACTTAACCACTGAATGTGATTCAGCTCCATTTCTGCTCACATTCCCGGTTAAAAGAGCTGATTTTCCTGCGCAGGCAGGGAATCAGGCACCGCTCCAGCACACACAGCAGCACAGCGCCTTACAGCTGCTGGAGCCATGCAAATCCATTGCACGGTCTGAAGCTCTGGCTCCAAAGCTGCAGCACCTTGCACCAGGGCAGCTTCCTCCCTCACAAAAATTCCCCCTCTCTGGTAGGAAGCACACCTGATTTCCTTTAATTTGGTTCTGGGCTGCGAGGTGCAGGTGCAGTTGTGCTTGTTGCAAAGGCAGAGAACAAAACGGCAACCAAGCGGAGCAACCGGCCAACATGTACTCAGAAGTAGGCCTGAAGAAGCATTCACTATTTATAAAACAATCATCTGATCCTTCCCAAGGGAAATCCTATCCTTTCGTAACTGCACGGTCTCTGCAGGACTGCAAGGAAGGAACAGAAGGGAAGCAATTACATCGGCGAGGAGTGTACGCAAAGCACCGGGACAAAATACCTCCCTGCTCCATAGCAGCACAGGCATCTTCCTGGAGAGCAAACCAAGGATTATGAGCAGTGATTAATCTGTTGTGCTAATTTGCCAAGAGCAAAGTAATTTTTTAAATAGCTCTCTTCTCCATTCATCACTCTCTAAAAAGGGCTCCGGTCTACTTCTGCAAATGCTGGCATTTTCCTGCGAGCAGCAATAGGGAGTCTCACGGTAAAGAGCTGGCACAGAGATCCAGGAACATACCAACCAGAAGAGAACCATGGCTGGATGGAGCTGCCTTGGGGAGTGGGCAAGCAAGGATGGAAGAGAAATTGCTTCTATAATTGCTTGCTAGTTATTAATTCCTGAGGGAACATTCCTGTCCTGGGAAGCCAAGCGTGACGTGCAGGTATGCAACACCGATTTTTTTTTCTCCTGTTCACATTTTGTCCTGATAGAAATAATTTGGGTTAGATTATATTGCTTGATTTTCCTGTAAAACAAAGCTCAGTCCTTTCCAATGCAAACACACAACCCCTAAGAAACAATCTCATTTTCTCTCCAGCCTCCTGTGAAAAAACTCTCTCCTGCAGATGACAGCAGTCTCTAAAGCCAAGCCGAGGATACGGAGCAGGAGTAGCAATAGCTGCGTCCCCATCAGCACAGATTAAAGCGACATCTCAAGGAGGTGGCCCAGCTCCTGCCACAAGCCTCACAAGCATGAGGGAGGCCTTGTGCTGCCTCCAGGAGAGCAAAGCTCAGCCAGCTGGGAGGGGGAACCACTGCACCCACCAGTGCCAGGATGAGGGTGGCTCTGAAAAGCCAACATGAACCAAAGCCAAAAGCTATGCAGTACATCTCCTGGTAGATTCAGATAGAGCAAGAGCTGCACAGCAGCATTCTCCAAAGCTGCTGTACCATGGTAAGATACATCCCCAAAGCTTCCCTTGAGTTTGGATTTTTGCTTTGGCTTTTTTTCCTTTTAGCTTGCTTCAGACAGGTCCAAGTGACTCTGTTGGCCAGGCAGCCCAGCAAGGCCCAGAAGGGCACTGCTACAAAGCCAACAGCAATGATACCTCCGACGAAATGTCCCCTTCAGGCTCACTCAGAAAATAATAGCTCTGTGTCACTGCCAGCGTGAACAGCCTCCTGTGAGTGCAGCGAAGGGAAGGGGAATCCGAGTGTTCCTAGAAATTAATAGCTATAAGTAAAACTTTAACATTTATTTCCTAGTCCCCATTTCCTGACATATTCCTCTTTCAGTGAGCACCCTGAAAGGTGCTGTGGCACTCTACAAGCTCCCAAGCTGTTCCCACACAACTCCCCGAGCTAGCAGCCGAGCAGCAGCACTTGCTTTTACTGAAAAAACAAAAGCACTGAGACTTCATGTTAAAGTTGGCAGCTTCTGCAGAGTCATAGCTGACTCAGGGAGGATTGTTCTCATGCTTGAATCGTTATCACTCCAAACACAGGCTCTGGTTTTGAGGCGCACACTTGCATACCACCACCCACTGCACGAGTGCCCACAGTGCAGCCTCTGCCCTCCCCAGGTAAATGCAGACTGACAAATCCCCTCTAGGCTTCCCGCTGGATGGAGGGGATGGAGTTCTCACCACAAGGCAGCTTTTTGCACCTTTAATCCCACCCTCGTACAATGCCTCTGAACTCTGCCCCACTTTCCACCAACCTCCACATCACACAGAGGCACCAGCCCTGGGCGCTGCTGCCTCTGCACCAGTGTAGGAGCTGAGCTAACTAGTACCTCCTCCTCCTCAGAGAGGTACCAGAGATCACCTTCTGCCTGCCTCCAGCCCTGCTTCCTCTGTTCAACATATTCATGAAGCCAGGCAAAACCCACCTAGGACAGACCTCACACCTTCCTGCCTTGTTTCTCTGTTCACATAACAGACTGCTCCTGAGCAGTTTGCTTTCTCTGGCAGATGTGTGGCCTCACCAGAAGCACAAGATCAAACTAACCAGATCACGGTATCGCAGCCTCATCTCCAGTTTTCTGCACAGCACTCTGAGCTGCTTGTTCACTTCATCAACTTCAAGCTGCAAACTTTCTCTGGGTCATTGACAGGATCAGTGATAGGCTCCTTGTGAGACCATTAACATCATGTCCCACATAATATCCTGGGAGCCACCAATATGGCATGGGTTATTTTGAGCTCACCCCCCTTCACTTAACTCAGCAAGAAGATCCAAAGGCGTTGTAGCTGCTGCTTCAGGGAACCGGTGTGCACAGCACGTGGGTGCCAAAGGTTATTGTAAATAAACGTCAAAGCTGCAACACAGTCTCCACACACCAACCACCGACCCCCAGCCGCCTGCAGCTCCGAGGTGCAGCAGGGATGACTCTGCACCCCAGCACAGGGCAGGCACCCTCCCCGGAGTCACCGGGTATAGGCAGGGAGCTCCGGCACGATCCGGCGGGGTCGCCGCGGCCCAGCCAGGGCGGCCCTTGGCAGAAGAGGGGCGCGCGCCGCCGCCTCTCCCCTCCCGCTGCCGGGAGCGGCGAGCCGGGCACGCAGCTCCGCCCCGCGGCCGGGTGTCCCACCGGCGGACACGGTTTACTGGGCCCAGGGGACGCCCGCTGCAGCTCCCGGTACAGCGGGGGAAGGCCCAGCGGGCAGGCTGCCTCCGCCTCGGCCTGGCTGGCGGAAGCTCCGAGGCCCGGTCCTTCTCTTTAACGCGATCCAGCCCTTACCCCCAGGAACACCTCGGGGCCGCCCCTGGCCACCCCGCTCCGCAGCGCGAGGCAGCGCAGGCCGGTGCAGGCCCTCAGGACCGCCCGCCCAACTGGGTCAAGGCTGCGGCCGCCACCTGAGCGGTGCCGCCACCGGGCCGGCAGCCGCTCCGCGCAGACAGGCCCCGGGAGGTCCCGCTCACCGGGCGGCGAGGGGGAGGAGCGGGGCCCAGCCCGGCCGGCCGGCGGGAGAAGCCAAAGGGGTGCGGGCAGGGTCGGGCCGGGGCAGAAGCGGCGCTCGGGGCGGGGGACCGGAGGGCGGACCGGCGGAGGGGGGTCAGG
>WYDI02004853.1:0-27232 GCA_009867235.2 Psittacus erithacus
GGGCAACCCATTCCAGTGCCTCAGCACCCTCACAGTAAAGAACTTCCTCCTTATATCCAATCTAAACTTCCCCTGTTGAAGTTTTAACCTGTCAAATATATGAGCAAGTTCCTTCCTCTCCTGCTGCTGTTCCTTAAAGCAAAAGGGCAGTGACAGGAGAAAGGAAAAGTTCCTATCCTTGTAAGATCTTGAGTCTGCTTTCCAAACCCATCCCAGCCCCTCAAAGAGACAGAGAAGTAGGGGGGGAAAGGCTTTTAAAAACCAAGGCACTAACAAAGAGCTGTAGTGATGGAAACCACAGGAAAGAGAAAGGAGTGACGGAAACTTGTGAAAGAAGCAAACCCCAAGAATAACGTTAGCAACAGGATAAATTAGGTTTCAGGTCAATGCACAGACGGGTTGGAGCTGGCACGTCTGCAGTTCCATCCCCATGCACATGCACTTACTGCCCAGGCTATTTAACGAACCAAACTCACACAACACACATTCCACACCCTTACCTCCCCCAAAAAAGTGATAACGCTCTTTTGGTGATGGGTGTCAGCTTTTTTGAATGGTTTTGCTGCCCAATTTATTTAAGTTAGAGTTTTCTTTGTCTTTTCTAAACTTTGAACCATTCCATAGCATATCTTTATTGCAAAAAGTCAACATGCAGCTTAGAAATTCAGATTGTAATCAATAAAACAAACATTACATATAGGAATTTAAATGTATAAACAGTTAGAAATTCAACAATATCTCCTATGATACTATTACACAAGTTCACAATTTGTAAAAACTATAGTACAAGGTTACTATACACCGAGAGCATCTTTATTCCTTTTCACATGATTTTGGTAAGAGCGGGGCTCTCAGCCCCTGCAGGACACTGCTGCCGCTGCCTCAGCTATCCCGCTTGTTCCGCTCTTTTTGCTTTGGTTAATGCTACAGTGAAGGGGAGGTAAAAACTCTTCCTAACACCCTCCCTCAGTTCCCACAGCCCAGGCTCAGATCCGTAACACCTAATTCCACATTGCCTGTAAACACTCCTGCTGGTGCACACGAGTTCCCTTCCTGGTCATAACATTTGCCCAGGGTACTCCCTGAAAATACACCCGAATTTCAAGTGCTGCCGTACGACTAAAGCAAGCTGTACTGCCCCCCCCACCTCATCAACAGCCAAAGTAACAACCCCCCCCCAAAATGGTTCAATAGAGGCTAAAACACAGGGAGCTCCCCAAGCCTCAGCAAACTGAAGGTCACTTCACCAGAAGCCAGGCCCCGCTCTGCTGCCCATCACTTAAATCCCTCCTCACCCAACTGCTGCTTCCAGTGCTCAGGCCAAGCTCTGGTACCACTCACTCCAGTGCTCGGCAATCGGGAATTGCATTTGGGATGTCACCGGTGGACTGCTGTCAGCCTGCCAGGGAAAATACGCAAACCACAGGAAGCTCTCAAGAATGCTTAACTAAAGCTACCCCAACCCTTCCCCTCCTCACCCTCCACACGCAGCAGCCTCTCCCTGGGCACAGCTGTGCCCACTGGGTGCCACTTCCCACCTAAACCATATGAAAAGGAATCCCATTCTACCTGTGCCAAAGGCTACTGCAGTTTTAACTACAGCTCTATTCATCCACTGTAATTATCATTTTCCAAATACAAAAATACAACAATTCTTATTGAAATCTATCCGCTGGTAGTTTTAGTACACAAAAAAAGCTAAGTATTTACAAAATTATACAGTTTAAGAAAAAACTCTGTACAAAAAAATATATAAATCCTTTTGTTCCCTCTATTCTTTTTTAAACTGTCAGGACCTAAATGTTTGCTGCAATGTATTTTCCAAAATATACACTGAGCAAGCCACAGACATTACATTAGAGATGAGGGGAGAACAGCCAGACAGTCTCCTAAGCACATAGGGTTGGTTTCCCCTTGTTTCTTTGTGTCTCTAATTTAGCCTCAGCATTAGCAGAGAGTCCTAATACATGAAGAGGGAGTTTCAGTGTGAAGAGACAGAATACTGAAAGACAAACTCCCTTTAGGTGACACAGCAACAGGAAGTGGTACAGGTTTGACTCTGGCTACACCACAAATCTGGCACAAGGGTGGCAAGGGCAGGGCACTGCGAACCCAAAGGCATGCTCAGCTCCCTCTCACTGCCCACAGTCAGAGCCAGGGCCATTACAGGTTTTAATGTCTTATTCTTCAATTAGGAACTTGCTGGGAATTACCCTGGTAAGGAAGCTGGTTACCCAAGAGGAGAGCACTTCTGCACTGACATCCTGCTTATTTTGTAGAGAAACGTACATGAAGTACTGAAAAGTGTGAGTCCCAATGGGCAGCCAAGGAAAATGGTGCTGGATGACATGCTCATGAGCTGCAGAGCCACGTACCAGTGAAGACACATGGCTTGAGCCTCTGAACTTATCCTCACTGCTACCATAACCACACCATCCTGGGTGGGGGGTGTGTGTGATTATAATGCTACAACAATAAGGCAACTGAGAATGCAATGGTGCTCATCTCCAATGTGCCAGAACAGAACTCTACTTGGAGATGAATTAATGACCTTCCAAAAGCAGCTCTGAGCTCTTCTGAAGACTCTTCCCTCAAAGGCCTGGTTTGCTGCCAGTGGCTGAGTGGACACTCACATTCTGCTGCTCTTGTTGCTCTGAATGCATCCTGGATTTGGTTTGAACATCAACAAGCATTTGTTAACAGGGAGAGGAGGAAGAGTTGCCATCGGCTGGTAGGTGGCTGCCAGTTCAGCTGGTATGGAACTCACTACATTCATGCTCACAAATACTGAATGCAGAGAACAGTAGCTTCAACTTGAACCTTACACTGAAACTACAGAAGAAATTCAACAGTGAGAGAAAATTCATCCAAGTGTCATTGCTGATGTTTTCTCTGAAGCAGAATTTGAAGAAACAGAGTGAACTGGTCAGTGCGATAATACCCTGTTAGATCATTTCTTCCATCGCCTCTCACTAAAAGCAGGACATAGAAACTGTGGCTTTCAAACATACTGAAATAAATGACTTATAAATCTAGCCACAAATAATTCCTACAGTGTGATTCTGAATGCAATAAAATGCTACTCTTTTTCAATTAGCAAATGAGGCAATTTTTTCTTTCATAACATTTAATGAAAGTTTCTTTCCCCTAACCCCATAATATTGCTAAATAAAACCTGTAATATCTTTTCAATTATAAACTAACAAATCAGTCATGTTATAAAAAACCCAAAGCAAGGTAATACAGGTGACAAAGAAGAGGACAAGAAAATACTAATATTTTCCCCCCTGTCTCTTTGTATCTTTCTTAAATAGAAAAAAAAAAAAAAAAAAAAGAAAATCACCACCCTGGTGAGCTCGATAATCATGTAAAAAGTTACTGGGCCTTTGGCTAGCTCAGGATCACAGCTCTATATCCGAAATGTTCTATAATAAACTTTGCCCACTTTAAATCCTGTGGTTTGAAAAGAAAGTAAAGCTTTTTTGGCTCATCAAACTTCCTTAAATAAATGTTTAAAAGATGTAGCTTGAACTAAATTCCTAAAATGATACATTTCCAACATCAAGTTTCATCTTCTCCAAGAACGGGACTCATCCTCGTCTTCGTCATCGTCATCATCATCTTCGTGCAAAAATAAATCTGAGGTTTCAGTCTCCTAGACAAAGGAAAAATGTACTTTTAAAGAGAGAAGTTCCACTGTGGAACCTAGGAAACGTGTCACCAAATGTAGCACAGCATCAGCTCTGCTTTACATCAGGTTCTGCTCACGGTGTGTCTCACAAAACGCACACCACCACATGCAACAAGTTTTGTTGACAGAACAGGAGCCTCACACAGCAGAAAAGGAAAAGAAGCCCAACTGCAAGAGACGTGAGAATCAACCACCTCGCACCCTCTCTGGAACAGTTGTCTGTTGAATGCCTTGGCAGAAAAACCCTTGAAAGCTTGAGGTGTTGATAATTACAGGGAAGAACACGCACAGCTTATCCTACAGCAGAGCACCAACACTGTGAAGTAAACAGACTAGCAGCCTGCATATAGAGATCAAGAGGTTTGCTTTTGCAGTTGACAAATCAACATCCCACCCAGAAAGGGTATTTTTTTTTTCCCTTTTCTAAAGGGTGGAAGTTACACCTGATTCTTAAAACCAGTCACCTTTCTGCTCTGCAGAAACAGCTTTTATGAAACCTCTTCAGAAAACAGAAAACGGTATCCTACAAGAGCTCTTGGCTGTTAGACTCCCAGAAGAGTGACAGGGTTAGTAACATATTCTCGTACCTCTTCCTTAGACTCCTCTTCCTCAACTTCTGTGGACACAGAAGGTACCTTCGGTTTGTACCATGATATCTGTAGCCTTCGGTCTTTGAAGCGGGATCCCTGGTTAGCAGCCTGGGTTGTATTTTAAACGAACAGATTTTCAGAAAGAGGGCCAAGCACAGAATTTTTAAGATCCTCAACAAAGAGCTACGCCCAGCAAACATCATGTGGACACACAGCTGAAGATCCAAACACATAACCCACTTTGTCTTCTGAGAGCAGTCATAGAATCATTAGGGTTGGAAAGGATCTTAAGATCATCCAGTTCCAACTCCCCTGCCATGGGCAAGGACACCTCACACTAAACCATGTCTCCCAAGGCTCTGTCCAACCTGGCCTTGAACACCACCAGGGATGGAGCATTCACAACTTCCCTGGGCAACCCATTCCAGTGCCTCACCACCCTTACAGTAAAGAACTATCTTCCTCATAGCCAATCTAAACTTCCCCTGTTTAAGTTTTAACCCGTTACCCCTTGTCCTATCGCTACATCCCCTAATGAAGAGTCCCTCCCCAGAATCCCTATAGGCCCCCTTCAGACACTGGAAGCTGCTATGAGGTCTCCATACAGCCTTCTCTTCTCCAGGCTGAAGAGCTGCCAACTTTCTCAGCCTATCTTCATACAGGAGGTGCTCCAGCCTCTGATCATCCTCATGGCCTCCTCTGGACTTGTTCCAACAGTTCCATGTCCTTTTTATAATGCAATGTCACTCAAACCTCAGCCTCTAAATAATTTCCTGCACCAGCAAGCTGGAAAGCTGAGCAGAGCTCTGAACTCTTACCAGCAAGATAGGTTACTATTAAGGTAAATGGGAGGTACCTTCCCCTTCAGTGACACTGTGCTAAGCCTGCTATATTTTACAATACAAAGGCAGCCAGAAGTAGTTAAAAATTCTTATTTTAGAGCTGTGGGGAAAAAAAACCCAACAATTTTTCTACTTACATTTTCAGCTTCTGAGCGAGACTTAAAAGTCAGAACTACACTTAATGGGGAATCCTCCTCTTGGAGGTCTTCAATATCTCCAAATTTCTATGAGAGAAAACTCAATTAGGAAGAGCAGTAACATTCTCCTCCAAAACCACCATCACCATGTGATACAACTGCACTGTACTGAAAGCACCACTGAAACCCTGGGTTTTGGACAGAGAAGAGAGAGCCAGAGAAATCTCAGCTGCAGCAATATTGCAGCATTTGTACCTGTGTTTGTGGGCAAAAGCTTGGATTTATTCTTATTCTAGTAAGAGGAGATTAATTGTGCAGGAGGAAAGGAAACAAGTGTATTAATTTACAGCGCAGTTTCACTGAATTTCCCCAGTTAAAGCAGTAGTGGTGGCCTCTACCCTACTAAGCAATGAGGTCAAAACAGAGTAACAGCTTCCCTAAGAACAGAGCCTACCCCACTGTGTGCAGAAGTGCAGAGCTCCCTGTTCCTGCCCAAACCAGAAATGAATGAGCTTCCAGGTTACCAGCTCTCTCTCGAGCCCTGCTGCTGCTCTGTTCCCAGCTTGAAATGGTGGGACTCCACAAAACCAGTTTTCTGTCACTTGCTTCGCAAGGAGCATCCAGAAACACCAAACTGACTTGATCAAGCTTGGATTTCATACTGTGTCTATTTACGAAGTATCTCTCCAAGACGTTTTCATGTGTAAAGTTAGTAAACATTTCATTCTGGAAAAAGTAGCTGAGGGAAATGCAAAACCAGTTTTCCCTTTATGATGTTACCTCTCTTACAATGCTAACACATCTGTTAACTTGGTTCACAAACCAGTGAGCTACGTGCTCTACCATGAGTTTGCTAACAAATTTAGCTACTTTGAAATTGATATCCTGTTTAGGACATCTTGTTTTAAACTACTTAAATGCAGAATGAAGAAAAGTAAGCTATTTAGCTTTGGCCATTAAAGGAACACATTGGGCAGCTATTGTAAAGCAGCTATAAAAACCATTACATTTACACCCTTGATAACTCTTGAAGCTGCGTGTCTATACCCTGCTTGTGAATTTGGGATGAAGTCTTTGATCTGTTTGCACTAAGAGAAACAACAGACTTGTATCTTCAAGGATTTGGACAAGGAACAGGTATTTGCAATGCCCTTAGCATGCCTCTCCTCACAAATAAGCACACATCCAGCGTATTGGTTACCTACTTCCCAGCTTTACAGCTTGGCCACAACTCTCCTCTTCAGGTTTTAATTTGTTTAATGCGACCTCATACTTACAGAGAAGTGCTGTAACAATTCATCTTTTTCCTCTTCAATGAAGCCTCCAACTGTTAGTGCTTTGGGACGGTGATCCACCACCATATGATTCAACATCCCCCTTCCTCTACAACCACGACCCCGTCCTCGTCCTCTTCCTTGGGTTGGCACAGTCTTTCCTCGACCAGCAGGCAAAATGCCTAAGCGGGCAGCCTGATCATAGAAGGCAAATCATGTACACATCCATTCTCATTTTGAAAGGATTTAAAACATTTATATGAACACATTAAAAGCATTAATCCAGACAAACTCACCTCTACTTGTAACTGGTTTAGTTTTTTTCGCAGCTCAGTTGTGTCTTCTCCAGAAGAGAGTCTCTTATGGAAGTCCAGCTCTGCATCTAAGAGTTCCTTTTGTGCCTTCAAGAAAAGGCGCAGAAAGACAAAATGAAGGGAAAAGCAGAACTGTAATATGTGCTTTAAATGTTTCATTCCATTTCTTCAGCAATGCCTTTATGTGAAGGATACAGACACATCAGTGCACAATATCCACGCTTTTCTCTACATTCAGTTGTTTGGATTTGTCTCCATGGCCCTCCCCCAGTCCATTTTCTGAAGGAGCCAGAATCCTCTGCTTCAGAATTGGAACGAGCTTGAATGAGCTACAGGCAAAACTAGGTCACCCGGGTTCCTTAAAACCATAGCTTGCTCATCCATGATTATCACCCTCAAATTCAAAATACTGCTTGCAAGTGTTTTGATCTAATGCTGCTGTATTTTTAGGACACTATATTAGAAACAGTTGCAAGAGACAGGCAGGCAAACGTCTTGTGCAATAAATACCTCTGTCTTGGACTTCAGTTTTGACTGTGTAGAAGGTGTAGATGAAGTTTTTAGTTCATCCTTTAACTGAGATATTTTTCCTCCTAGTTCTTTTAAGGTCTTCATTATTTCTGCTCTCTCCTCTGGTTTCATGGCCTTATTTTTCTCCAGCTTGGATATCAACATCTATGTATTATTAAAAGAGCAAGAATATAAAATTCCAGGACAAACAACACTGAACAGACAGGTATCTACAGAAGTAGGATGTATTTACTAGAAGACATTCCAGACTTACCTTCTGGCATTCAATTTGTTTTTCTAACATCTCCTGCTTCTTTTTCCTCATGTCTTGTTGGAGTTTCATTGCCTCCTAAATGAGAAGGAAATTATTTCAATTGGTGAAAAGCAGTCTAGCATTATACGCACTCATAGACATCATATTTTCTTCTTCAAGCTATAGAAGTGAAGGCCATAATGAAAACTACTTATCTGTAAAACACACAAGTATAAAGTGTATCTGTATTGGGTTTTTTTTTCCAGACCAAAGTTGCTAACTTCCTGCTGTGAAGTGCCCTACTAAATTCTTGTCCTCTTCGGATACATATCCTACGTTGTCATTTAAGTGTATCACACCTGAAGAGAAATGCCACAGAAAACCCAGAAAATCCCCACATGACCAAGTGTCTCAAGTAAGACACCCCAGAAGGAACACTCCCTTACCCATGATTAACCTCAGTACACTTGTGAGACAGCCCAATAACAGCGACAAAGCGTATACCAGATTATGAAGCTACACAGTGATATTTGAGGTGTAAGTTGCCTATCAAACCTTTCCTTGTACTGGACTTTGATCACAATGCTGTCTGTCAGGCAGGCAGTGAACAGTAAAGTACCTGTTTTTTTTTAAGGGCTTCTTGCACATCATGAGGTTTAGACCCTGCACCAGGCTTCAGAGATGTCTTTAAGTTTGAAGTACTGTAAACCATTTTTGAGTGACTTGTTGAAGTAGGAAATGTCTGAAATAGCAAAATCACACACAGAGAAATATGTAATAGCTTAAAACAAACGTGATATATCATCAATGGATTCTGGAGGAATGTGTTCAGTGAAACACGAACACAAACTTCCAGATTTGTGCCGTGAGACAAGAAGACCAAGGCAATTGAAAACACACAAACATACGAGTCTAACAGACACCTTGCTTGGAACCAGATCAGCTTAAATGTATTAGGTAAAGGTATTTCTGCATAAGATGCTTTATTTCCTTCTTCATCCAGAACTCCCTCTGTATCCTGATACCACTAGGAAGATCACCAAAGCTGATCTTCTGCTTCTGCATTATATTCAGCTTGGCTGTCACAGTCTAACATCATGCTTTCTGATCAAATAAGGCAGCAGAAGTCACCTGCATATTTCCTTTCTTGGCATACTCGCCAAGAACACAGGCTGCACTGTGGCATCAGTGTGAATTGAACTGTATCAACTTGAACTCTATGTGGAAGTACTCTATAAGCTTCCAGCACTACTGTTCAAGCACACTCAAAACTCACTGGGAAAGCAATTAGATTCACCAACACAACGCTGGCATCATGTACAGGCTGTCAAATTTGTTTACTATGAAGCACTGCCAAAAATATTTGGTGCTACTTAGCATGCCGATTGTGTTGCTGAAGTCATTGTCCTTGTTTTATAGAAACAGCTAAGGAAATCAGGAAGAAGTGACTGATCATGGCTGGATGGAACATCACAGAGAAGAAACAAAACCAACAGGGAACGATTTGCAAGTTCTATTTGCCAGTTCCTTCTCAGCTAAGGGGCCAAAGCTTGAACTGAACATATGAAGACGGTCAACCTCCACAAACATACCTGAGAATCCTCCACCACAGCCCCAGCCTGGCTCAACTCAGGCTGGTTTCCACCTGCCGCTCCAAGGCGACGTTTCACTGGGACTTTATTAAGGACATAGGCACCGGATGCCAGTGGCTTATTCATCACCTGTGGGTGTATCAACAGATATTAAAACATTAAAGATCACATACTCTGCTTGTTTGACTTCTCAGCTATTTAGGAGTGCTGGCAGTCTTCACTGCACAGCTGATGGTGTGGGGCAGCATGGTACCTTTGACAGGTTGCTGTGCATTGTTACAGCTGGAGGTGGGGTGAGGGCTTGCTGCTGAAGGTGAAGCTGCTGATGAAGAGGCTGTGGGGATGTCTGTTGCTGCTGCTGCAGGGGCTGCTGCTCACTTTCTCTGTGCCACAGGACCCTTATAAAGCGATTGTTCAGAACTGCCTCTGTGCTGGAGATTGCCTTCCTAGCCTCGTCATTAGTCAAGTACTGAATAAGAGCAGCTTCGGGATCGTTCTGGAAAGCAACCTAAATCAGAAGTTCATTAGAATGTGTTACTTCTCAAGGAAGAAAGCATAACAGGTAGCAAACCAATCTACAGATAGTCTGCAATAATGAGTGGGATATCCAGTGAAATTAACAGCTCAAAATACAGGTAAAACATTCAATGTAACTAAGGCCAAGCACCTTTTGTCAAATGTTACATGTACTTGAGGCACAGCCTATACACAGCAAAATAAGCACTTTCTCGTGCTTCTAGTCAGTTCTAGGATGCCAAACGAAAATAAACTGAAGCACACAAAGACTCCCATGTAGCATCTTTGTCAAAATCATGACTATGACTTACTGTAGGGCTACCAAATAGACAAAAATTGTTAGAAGATCTCTCAAAAACCGTACACAAGTTGCTCAAAAGCCTGATCTAGATTCTGTTAAACCTGCAAGGCTTTCAAATTTTGTAAGGCCTCCTGAAGGTGGAAGCAAACATACTGTTACAGAACTGAGACAATAATACAGAGCAGACCACAAAAAGGTTTCTTTGAATTGATGACCTACTCTCCCAGCCAGCCTCCATCAAGACTTCTCAAGGAACGTAGTTCAGCTGCAATACTCAAGAAGGCGTCACAGCAAATCCCACACCCACACACAGGCATAAACCTGAACTTTTTACCTGTATGTTTACAATCGTTCCGAACTTGCTGAAGTGCTCGTTGAGCTGTGTGATGTTGTTCAGCTCTGGGGGAATCTTCCGAACTTCCAGTTTTGTGTTCGTATATTGATTCTTCTTCAAGAACCCTGGCTTCGTCTGGTTGTTATTTGCTTGCCTGGAGAAAACAAGAACAAGACAGTCATTTAGACAGGCACTGAAGCAGGGCAGCAAGTGTTAATGCACATTTAACTCTTACTTCTCTCACTAAAAGTATATGCTCTAGACATAACCAAAGAGAGCTCCTCCCACCACCAAATACTCGGGATCCATGTGATGGGGACACAGATTTTCTGGCCCAACCAGCTCAAGTTACAAGGACCAGTGAATCCTGGTGGTTCACAGTACTGACAGCAATGAAGTCCATTCCAGTTAGCCAAGTGCAGTTGTTACTTCTTACTTTCCCAGCCACGGTTTCTTCAATGGTGGACATTCCAGGCTACTTGGAGATCTCTTCCTGCTGTCTGGTTCAAGGACAACTCTAGTTACGTTGCTGCTGTTATTTGTAATGGGGATGGGAGGTTCAGTCTGGATGATGATATTGGCAGCTGGAGGAAAGGAAAGGCCTGTGTTATTTACCAGGCATCAATGGAGACGGACAAGCTTTTACTTAAACAGCAGAACAGGATTGAGTTTAAAACCATAACGATTAGGAGAACTTTATCAAGTTGGTCAGTTTTGTTTATGAAGTTACTTCAGAACCCCTTGCTAGCTTAGCAACTTCAGGAAAACATTTAGTCCAGCCAGCAGGATGAGATTTGATCTTTACTGATACTTAAGCTTAGTATTAGCTTGAAGAAAAAGCTAAACCTCCATCTTTGAGGTACTGAAATTTCACGTTCTGCAGGAAAAGGGGAAAAGAAAAAGGCAGCACATCATGGCTGGGTTCCCAGACTTCAGAGCTTTGCAATGTGGCACATGCTGAAGAGCCAACTTTCCCTCTATACCCTTGACAGTGAAAAAGCAACCAAGAATCCCTTCTTCTCACTGCTATCTACTCCCCTGTCATCCTCCATCCAATTTTCTGCAACACGCTACTAATTAAACGCATCTATGGCATGAAATTTTCCTCTCTGAGACAACCAACTTCTGCAAGCCTAAAGCTAAAGCACTGGATCACAGTTTGCCAAGTATTTACTTACCACCTTTTTAAGATTATCCTATTGTTGTTAGTGCACTGTCTATACCAAATATTCAACTCCTAAAAAGAAGTCTGAGTTATAAGTCAATTTTCTGTGGCTTTTATACATGGCAAAGCTTGGCTGCTTACACTTGTGAGAACAAAGACTGCGTTCTTCAGAGCAGAGCATTAATCTTTCTTCAGGGATGATTTTAGAGTAAACCCTTCACAAACACATGACAGGCAGTGAAACAGGCCTTTGGAAGCACCACTGCTGAGCACTCAACCCATGCCTCACAGCTGCAATGGGTTCTGACAGAGAATCTGGGGCCAGCAATAAAACTCAACCCTGCCCTTGTGATGTTCACTAAGATACAGACAGCAACAGGCATTTGTGCAATAATATTTAATAGTCTTTCCAGGATGAGTCACTGGAAGAAAATACTGAAACAAGTGTCTATCTTATCTAAAGAGCAAGAAACATGGAAGTGTAATAGTAAACACTGAAATGTAACATCTTTTCTTTTGAGGATCAGGGCAGGGAAAGCAGAAGGGAAAGAGAAAGTTACACTAACAAAGCAAACATTTCCTCAAAGAGCCTTGACTTGTTCTGTCCCCTAGGAAGATATTTTGTGCAGGTCACCACTGAGAGACAACATCCACATCCATCTGGTTAAGGATTCAGAAACACTTAAATGCAGACTGGGATTCCCTTGGGCCAGGAAGAATGGTACCTGCAATGCCTGCTGGAGAGAGTGCCTGCCTGGCAGGGCCAGCCCATCAACCACAAACCCATGCCATGACAGCTCCCCTTGGCACTAACACCCCAACAGACGGGCAAGTATTGCAGATCCTCACCTCTGTGCCCCAGGGCCTAAACACACTCTTGGCAAACCAAAGCAGTTTTAAGACCATACTGCTTAAAGCCACCTTCTGCACCACTTTTATTTCTAGAAGCACCCAGCATCTGAAAAGTGCCTTCACAGGCTAAAGAGGAATAAAACCAAACCAACAAACCCCCCATAACATTCCCAAGCAAGTGGTTATTTTTAATTAAAAAGGCTGCTTTGACTATAATGTAGCTGCATTACCATTTTAAAAAAAAGGTAGAGATGAAAAACTACATCAGTGAGAAAAACTACTGCTTTAGCCTGAAAAAGGACAAAATAGGTGTTGACAGTCTTGGACAAAAATAGCATCAGCAATGACTAGAAACCCTTCCTACCTCTTGGATTTGTATCCGTCTCCCCAGATGTTAGCCCAATTAGATTTGGACGTTGCGTTTGTGCTCTTGTAAAGAACTGTCGGTACTGAGATCTACCAGCACTGGTAATACTAGGAGCTTCGGGATTATAGCCATCTGGCTCATATGTATCTATAAAAAAAGGAGAGAAATGAAAGGAGTTTTCACACGAGTTTAAGACTCAGGGTTAATTTTCCATTAAGGAAATGCATGGATGTGCAAGCTGTTTTTGGATGAAGAGATGAGAGAAAGAGGACGTGCAGCCAGTGTTTAGCCATTTAAAACCCTCAACTGAATTTTACACCCAAGTCTATTTGGACACATTCATTTCTAGTTTTTAACCTGAGTATCGCTGATGAGCTGCCTGAAAAATGGAATGAGAAACGTACATCCACCTTCAAAACATTAGACCATGCTACAAGGGGAGCAACAGAAGACTCAGTCTGAGCATTTACTCTGTAGGACATAAGATGCACAGAGATTTTCTGCCTTTGCTGCCCAACAGTCTAGTCTGCTTCTGACAAGGATTTTTGGGGAATAACATACTTAATCAAAGAAAGCTGAGAAATCAGGTGATTTGACCAATACTTACCCATCAATTGTCTTAGTTTATGTACAGTGACATCAGGTGCCTACCTCCAGTAAGGTACTAATAATTATTTTGATTAAAAGGGATAACCAGGAGAAGACAAGATGACAGAACTGACCCATATCATTCCTCCAGCCCAAGGTCCAATTCAAGGATGATGCATTTTTCCAACCATAAAAAGAAAAAGCCATACAACAACTAGAATGAATAAAGTCTGTGAAAAGCTTCCACAGAAACACAGTATCTCCTGGAACAGAAATGAATGTCTACACAAAGGGGTCTGGCAGACTTGAGGCACTCTGAGTTTCAGCTCCTTAGTCCACAGCAACAACGAAGATTCTATAATGTAAAACAGCTGCCCCAGAACTGCAATATGGATGTTTTACACTTTAGTTTCAGACTCTGCCAAGAACTTTGATTAACCTTGCACAACCTGAACCACAAGTTCTTCCTCCATGGCTTGCCAGATCTACTGTAAGAGCCAACCAGCAGTTGTTACCATGGCAGTCCATGAACAGGACATGAGAGTCACCGCAGATGTTCTGGAGAACAGAAATGAGTAACAGAACTGAAGTCAGTGATGCCCTGCCAGCTCAGAGACAGAATCACCCATTGGAAGTTCTGAAGCTGAAAGAATCAGCTTGTAGATCTAAATGCCTGCCAGCATTTGGAGGCCATTGGCCAGATTATCTAACGAGATACCTGAGTGACTGAAAGCATGGAAGTCATGAAGGGAATAACATGGATCATGAACTAGAGCCCTCCTTTGAATAAAATACAGAATGTTTATATATATACTTAAAGAAAACCCATAGATGGGAATATTATAAAACATTGAGATTTAATTATCTTATTTTGCCCATGTAAATGCCATTACTTCTTTCACTATCAAGAAATGTAAGATTGTTGGATTTAAATGGAGCAATCTGGGACTCTCCAGGTGTTTTGCTATTTCTCCTCATAAACCTCCACTTTTGAAAACCTGAGCTCTGTTAAGGAAGATGGACATGATGGACACGTCCACTGAGAGCCATCGTTATTTTCTTTTAAAGTTAGAAAGCTAGAACTGAGTTAATTCTGGAAAAAAAGAAAGACAGACACTACTAGGGTATTTGATGACTGTAGAGACAATTGTGATACACAGATGGAAGAAACCAATCTACCCCCTCATCTGTAATGGCCCAAACCGGATAGGAATAAAGACCAAATTAAATGGTAACTACAGGTTTGCAGATCCATGTTTGCCTACTGATGGTCTACTAAACAGCTTGAAGATGAAGGATCCCTTTCTTATTCAACAGCCTTACTGCTTTGAGCATATGACACCTAAAAGGGAACTCCCCATACAGCAGCAGGACACTGGTGCTACTTCACAGGGTAACAGCAGACGATGGGCTGTCCACAAGGAAAGCCATCAGACTTCCTTTTAGATCTGTATGTACTGGAGGAAGACGGAGATAATCACTTCCAATCACACATCAACAGAGGAATTTCAAACTGTATATCTCAGGCAGAAGGTAAAGAAAGGTATGTGCTTACGTTCTGATACTGTGTACAGCAGGTTCTGGGGTAAGGGAGGAGGTAGCCTTGGTCCTACGGGCGCAAGGCTGGGCACTGCACTTGTCCCAGGCTGGTCACGGTTATTTATCAAACTTGACTGTGTTAAAGGTGGTCCTACAATGACACCACAGAACATATCACTGAGACTTGGAACTCCACACAAAGTGTGCAAACAATTCAACACAACTTGCTGGTGCCTTGCTTTGAGCAAGGTCAAGGTTGTCAATATTTACAATCCCACTACAGTGAAGGTAAACTGAGAAGCTCTGTTCAGGCAAGTTACCCTGATTTCAACACCTTTTCTCTTTCCCAGAAAGGACAAAGCTTTAAGCAGGGGGAAGTGTCTTTTCTTCCCCACAGGTTTATTTCTGTTAGAGCTTGTGTTAACTAAAGCAGCTCCTCCCTCAGCTCTTGCCTTGGAGAATCAGGGCTTGCTCAGAGCAGGAGATCACAACAGCAACATTTGGAGTAGAGTTCTAAACCAAGAACTATGGGGAAAAGGCATTCACAGACACAGAATTTACCTGGCTGGTTTTGCTTTGTTTCCACTGTACACACATTCCGTATTATATGCCCCCCAAACGATAGTGAGCTACATTATAGAACCCACCAAGATACAACTACAACCAGAGAGCACTGTCAGTTCACTTCACAGCAAGCCAACTCCACCCACTGAAAGGTTCCTTAAAGTTTAGGATCAATCCTATACAAAATTATGTCACATCCCACAGCTGCTGCTGCTATTTGACACAACTATCACAGTCTGCACCGAGTTGCTGGAGTAGAGAGTACTGAAACAGAGTAATCACATATCTGATATCCTATTTCTTTATAGAATTTACATTATAAGATGCAGTAAGGTAACAAAAAAAGGCTGAACAATTTAGAGGTCACTGTTGAGATAAAACAGATCTTGGATGTATCAATTACATACTGCTTTTTAGTAGCAGAAAATATAGCACAAACAGATTTACAAGAACTTTTAGGAGATTAAATCTCAACATCTTTGCATTAGGAAATAAAACCTAGTAATCTGTCAGTGAGCAATTCAAACACCACCAAGCTCATGGGATAATGGGAAAGATATCCCCTCCACTTCCTGCCCAATGCATCTCATTCAATTGGAGTGCTGGTAATGTCGCATTTTACAAGCTGTTTTTTCAGGATTATTTTGGAAGTAATTTGAATAGCACATGGCCAGCAAAGAAACCTAAACTCATTATTTCAAATACACACAGATCTTCTAAGAAGAGCCATCATTCTAACTTAGTGACAAAGAAACATAGAACAATGTTGTGACTTACTTGGAACAGGAAGCACAACAGGAGGAGGTGCCTGTGGATGAGTCTGTGGAATTGGCAACCTCATACTACGAGGTAGACCTGGCAAAGGAGGCAGAAGCATCCCAGGAGGAGGAGGAGGAAGCCCAGGAGGTGGTGGAGGAAAAGGAATCATACTTGGCAAGGAAACTTCATCTACTACTAAAGGATCATTTCCGTGATCAAACTGGCAAAGATCACCAAGTACACAAAATCCTCGCTCTGCAGAACAGGACATTTGAGAGAAAAAAATAAAATTAGTTGTAAGCAATTCGCAGCATCTCAGGTTTTGCTGGAATTTCTTACTGAAGAAAACATGCAGTCTTCCAGCATCACATCAGCAGAGGAGGTTTCAAAGAACTCAGATCCACATAATCTCCCATAAAGCAGACAGACACACACGCATCCATCATAAAAGCTGTGGAGAAAAGAAGTCAGGAGTTCTGCCTGTCTTGCATTAAACACATTTCCCGTAATCTTTACCAGAACTGCAGGGGCTGAACTATTTGCCAATCATGTACAGAATTGTGAACAAACTCCGTTATGTTCTTATCTAGCAACTGTTAGTTGTAAGTAAACTGCTTCCAGTAAGACTAGCTATTTCCTCAGTACAATATAAGCTGTATATGGAATCTTTTACACACGAGGTACGTGTCACATGCTACAGCATTCTCACTTGCTGCCTACATTTAGTAAATACCTAAAAAACCAGTCACAGAATAATTGAAATAAGTTATGGAACAGAAAACTAAAAGTTACCATCATAATCTTGGCATCTTCTTTTAGGAGGAGGGTTTCTGCCAAAGGGGCTGGGATTGCCGTGATTGTTATAGTAATTTGACCAACTTTCTGTTGTGTTTTCCAGATGGTGTGCAGGTGCAATTACAGTAACAGCACTGGGAATAGACTGTGCAGAGGAATACTGTTCACTAGATATACCAGGAGACACGGACACTGGATTATAGGAGCTTTCAGCATCATTTTTTTCAGTCTTGAATTTTGATCTCTCTCGGTGCTCTGTTAAAAAAAAAAAAGTAAGTCTTCATCCTTTCTTTCTCCATCAGAGCCTTGAGAGGACGACACTACACAACAGGGCAAGCATTTCCTTAAATAGCCAGTTTTACCCATGGAATAAGAATTAAATACAATGCAAGCAGGGTTTTAACTTCATACTCCTTACTCCATCCGGGATGACAGCTTTCTCCTCTAAAGAAGAAATAGAGGGGGGAAAAGCCCAAAACAACAAACTACTCTCTGCCCTTAACTAACATAGTCTCAACACGCGTGGAAATCTGTTGCAGTCTGTGCCCCTGGCTTTTCCACCAGACCAGAACTAGCCCTAAAAGAAGAACGGATCACACAGTAACTCCCTTCAGTTACAAAGAAACCTTCTCCAAAACCACACAGTAACAAAGAGGGTGACATTGTTTTGCAAGAAGATCAATCTTGGGAAGAGTGGGGGGGAAATAAATAAGAACTCAGCAGATTTGTCAATATCCAGAGCACACAAAGATCATCCACCAGTATGCACTGGTATATACCTGTAGATAAATTAAAGGGTAGCAAAGAAGAAAATAACCCTGTTAATTGTTGTGCTCCAAAGAACACCATCTTCATTAATCATTTCAGGAACACAAAGCTCCGGAAATTTGCTCCATCTACAGCCTCCTAGACCATACAGCATGCAGGAGCCACCTACACTACCGGCAGCAGATGCTCTCCTAAAGCAGCACCTTGGGTACTCACCAGCACTTCTGCTTCCATCGTGGTCTTTGCTTCTGCCCCTGCTGCGGCTACGACTTCGGCTTAGCCCTCTGCTTTTACTGCGACTTTTACTCCTGCCGCGTCGCCAGCTCGACTTGTCTCTGTACAAATCACTCCTGTCGTAATATCTGTCATAGTCCCTCCATTTCCCATCATCTCTCTTTTTCTCTCTGCTTCTAGAACAGACAGAGGAAGAGCACATTTATGAAAAGAGAAAACAAATTCCCAGTTGCAGTTCTCAATTGCAACCAGTCAAGCTACTGCTCATCCCTCCCACCCAACCTGGGCAGTGAAACATTTGAGACAGACTTTACAGAGAATTACACAGAAAAGCACAGAATCTTAGAGTAGAGGAGGTTCTACGAACTCTTAGAAACAAGGAAAGGGAGGACTAAGAAGAATCACAAAGGTGAGAAAGTCAGATAATCAACACAGAACATGTTTTAAGTGATGCTGACACTGTGTGAACAACCCCTTTCCAATGCTTTTCACACATATAAAAAGGGAAGGAACAGAACTGGTGACACTCCAAGGTATTAACACTTGAAAAATACTGTCATTTCTTCAGAAGAGACCAGCTCCCAGTGAAGGGCTCTCATGCACATTATCAGCATCTGTTGCAGAGAGAACAGCAAGGAGGAAACCACTGTTTTAACGAAAATCACTACCTACATGGTAAACCCCCTGAGTTCAAGACTGCCAGCAAATACAGAAGAATATTCATACTCTAGTTCAAAACTAACCTGTGCTCACTGGAATCAGCACGGCTTCTCTGCGGGCTGGAATACTTCTTCTTCCTGCTTTCCCGCTCTTCTTCAACTGACTCTTGGTGATTCTGTTTATGAGACAACTACCAATAAAGGAAGAAACAAATTACCCCAAGAATTAGTTCAAGTTACAGTTTCCATCCTAAATACCCATTTAGAGAACTCGTCAGAAAAAACACACTCCCTGCGGTCCATTTATAGAGAGCAACAGTTTTTGCTCCCAACACTGCATGAGACAAGCATCTCCTATGAGGGGAAAGGACCTGAATTTCATATACACTGACTTCATTTGCATCTTTCCAGCAGTAACTGAAACACAGATCCAGCCTAAAGTATCTCTCCAGACTGTGATCAGAATATACAGAGATAAAGTTTATTTCTATAGCAATTTTTTCTCTAATTCTCTCTCAAAGCTGGTACATTAGGACGCTACACAGAACAGGTCTCTTCCCTTGGAAAATCACCAACTTAGAAGAAAAACCATCTTTGATAGGTGATAGCAGAGGATATACAATATACAAAGAGCTAGAGACAACTGTGGAAAACCTGGTTTTCTGGAAACTTAATTGTTCTCAATTTTGCCAATAAAACTTAAAAACAAGATAAAAGAAATAACTGTTGGCAAACAAACACTGCCTCACTTTTTAAAAGGAATTATCCCTCATTACATATTCATTACACCATATTTCACTGATTTTAAGGACTACAGAAAACATTTTGAGAAATTTCTATTCCTCTCAGAATATACAAAATTGAACAAGGAAACATTCTGGAGTGGTTTTGTTTCTTCCCCCTCTCTTAAAGCCTTCCAAACCCGTATCTGCTTCTATTGCCAGGGACCTCTGGACAGGACTGCTATTAACCTAGACCAAAAGTAGGCTCTACAGAGGGATCCCGAGTGGTGTTCTCTGAATGGTCATCTCCATTTTTTTTCAGATGCACACACTGCAAAGACCATTAATCACAATAAAGTGGATTTTTCTTTCACATTTTGCCTCACAAATGGCTAATTTGAAAATTAGACACAGGGAGACAACAAAAAAGAAGTTACCTCCTCCTTGACTTCTTCTTTGTCCTGACCCGCAGGCTTTGCATCCGCCTTCAGGGGTTCGAGCGAAGGAAGGTAACTCTTTGTGTACAGGCTTTCAAAAAGTTTATCTACAAACCCTGAGGTTTCTAGGGACACAGAACACAAGACAAGACTGTTACATATTGTTGTAGGGGCACTGTTAGATTTACCAGAAGTGACCCTGAAAAAACAGTCATCCAGGTGGACTGCTCACAGCAGAACCTTACACTGATGAACATTAGCTCCACTCAAGGAGCTGGAATTACATTTATAGGACTTTGTTGTTTATTTAGACAAAGCAGTTCATCAGGTATAGTAAAGAGAGAAACAGACTTTTCCTTCAATCCCATTTACAACTTGGAAATGTTCTAAGAGGCAAGGGTGATTAAAACTTATGATCAAGGACTAAGTCTACAGTTACTGCCATTAACTACAGTCAGCTGCTGCTTCCAACAATTTTTATCAGAATAAATCATTCCCAGAGGGCTAAACATCAGTTCAACATCGGATCACGAATAAAAGAACAAGAACTTCCCCAGTGAGTGTCAGAATTCCAAGTGTTTAAAATCTTGAATCTGAACCAGATTGCTACGAGAAGATCACCAGAAGCCTGAAAGCTTGATATGGACCAGGTCTCACAAGTTACCAAACTTCTGGCAGCATGACTTGAATGACTTTAAAATGAAATTGCCAGCTTTTATTTCAGAGGATTTCCTCTGAGCCACCATGAGCCAGTCCAAGCTGCACAACTGCATCTTGAGATTATTATTATTTGCTTTAAATCACAAGATCTTTATTCCTTCACACACTGCATGAAACACTGGATTCACAGATAGTAAGTATTCTGAAGGCAACAACAGTGCATCACCATCCTCCCTTCTCCCACCAGCGGAATGAAACCTGCCAAGCAGCCAAAGCAGAGAACATGGTACCTTTTTGCAGAAAGACATCCAGCTGATCAGCACAGAAAGCTTTCAGCTCTTTCTCTGGCTTGTCCTTCTTCACTAATGCCACAACATAGTTGGCTAAGGCCGAGGGGTCTGCATCACATCTATGGAGAGAAAGAAGTTCTGGGCTCAGCTCAGTGTGCCAACCCCTGCATCGGACAAGAGCTACCAAAGACCTGCAACAAAGACCCCAGCACTGCCTCAACTCACCAGCAGAGCTGTTTTCACTCACAGCACAGTACTTTTGTTGCCCTGTGACCATCCCACTCCCTCCCCCCCCCCGGCACCATGTCCCACTGCATTGTTCCTGCTTGAGCTCTGCTTAGGACGAATAACCTCCCTTCTTCACAGAGATCCAGTTCTGGGGCAGCCAAACAGATGCCACTGCTTCTCAGCTTTCCCTGAGCACAACAACTACCAACCAGTACAGCTCTATGGAAATAGCAGAGCAAGCACTGAGAAAGCCAACTGCACAGCCTCTGTGAAGTGTTAAAGTGGTTTTAAAGCATTAAATCACCATGAAAACTAGTTCAGAAAGATGGACGCAAAAGCACAATTCAAATATGCACAGATATGTTCTGTATGGCTGCTGTTACTGGGCCTGGGGTTTTCTTTCCCTAAGGACTATTTCCACACCTAAAACCTTTGCAATAATCCTTTAATGCTGGTAAAGTGTCTGCAAGGATTCAATTATTAATACAGATGCAGGACCTAAGCCCTTCTCTAGCTTCACAAAAGGCCAAAGAGAGTCAGCTCTGAGCAGCCATACTCTGCCACTGATCTTTACACTGGATACTGCTCATCTGCTACCAGAAACCCCCTCAAAGTACAAATTAGACTAACAAATGGTTCAGCAGTAGCTCCTTGTTTTGCCTCTCTCAGAAGATACAAGCTCTCAGGGGGTAAGGAGGAAACTAAACTGATGATTTAAAAATTTATATTTATTCTTCAGGATTAACTTTGAGAGGTGATTATGCACATTCTAAAAACATTAACTATGGAAATCAAAGGAAATAGTGTAAAGTCTATAGACCTCAATATGACTTCAAGGAAAAATACAAATATCCAGACACCCATCAAAGCACAGGAACATGCAGATGACAACTGCTGAGAGAAAACCAAGCCCTCCCCGAGCAGGCAGGCAAGCAGCTCCACTCCAAACTATCCTGCTGCTCGTTCCAGCACCGATGAGAGCTGGGTTAAATACAGCAATTAACAACAAAGAAACCACAACTTTACAGAATTTACAATTCTTACACACAGTCTCCCAAAAAGAAACAAACCGTGTGGAATTCTGGAATGTGTTTGGTGTTAGTGCTCACATGCAGCTGACTATAAACCTATTTAAAATAAAGGAAATGATCCATCCATATTAGTTTCCCTTACGGAGGCGCTGCGAGGTCTGTAGGCGTTACCAGAAGGTCCCTCTGCCCCTCCAGGTTCATGCACTTTTCTATTTTCCCTCCCGAGTCCCCGACTGTCAGGACCCTGGAGCCCTCATCTCCAGCTCTAGTGCTGACACCACCGAGGTACCGGGCAGAGCCTAGCTAAATGTGGGGGGAAGAGGCAAGAGTTACACCCTTGTCCCACAGGCAGGATCGGAGCAAGTATCAAAGAGAACTGATATCTTAATATATTGATTAGGACAATCGTGCGAGATTCCCAAAGGCCTTCTGCTTGACGACTGCAGCTGAGCAGTTCTGGAGCCTATTGAAATACAAATAGAGAAGAGCCAGTGGAAACACCAGTGAACCGCACACTGCAAACGCGCGTCCTGCCCCTCCAGCCGGGCCCGGTGTCACCCGCGGAGCGGGCAGTGCGGGGACTTTCCTGCGGGACACAGGAGCCAGCGCTGCCGCACCGCAAGGGTCAGCGCTGAACACTCTGCTTGCCTCGGCCTCACAGCCGGTTCCGGGGCTGTCCCGCGGACGGTACCGGCCCCCACGGCCCGGGCCCGCGGCAGCACCCGGAGGCGCGGAACACAAGGCCGCGCTCAGCGCGCCGGCCCCGGTAAAGCCCAACTCCCGGCCGGGCCCGCTGAACCGGGCTCCGCCGTAGACTCGGCGTGGGCTCGGCGCGCCGGCAGGGCCCGGGGCAGCCCGAGGTGGAGCAGGGCCCGGCGCCGCACGCAGCCCCGTCCCGCGGGGCCCAGGGCAGGGAAGCGCAGCCCGCCGCCCTGCCCGCCCGCACTCACATCGGCTCCAGCAGCTTGGCCAGCCAGGACTTGAGCGCGTCCACGTTGTCAATGATCATGGTGCCCGCCTGCTCCCGGCCCCGCGCTACACCGCCGCCATGGCCGGCCCCTACCCCGCCGCGGCCTGCTACAGGAACTAACCGCCACCCCTCAACGCAGCCTGCTAGGCACAGCCGGGGCGGGACCAGACCGCCGCTCACCAATCAAACGGCGGCGTTCGTACACGCGAGCCAATAGCAGCCGAGAAAGAGCCCGTCCCGAAGGTCAGCGGTGAACCAGCAGGCTGCGCTGCGCGAGGGCATGAGCCCTACTGCGACATCTCTGCGGGTGCTCTTAAAGGGGCAGCACGCCTCTGCGCGCGGGAGGACAGCCTGAGTGCGCCCTCCAGCGGTCCGGAGGGAAATCTATGGCGCAGGGCTGGGGGACCTTGTCTGCCCCAGACCCGGGGGTCCCGCAGGGCTGGATCCACGCGGCCGCCGGGCGGACTGACCGGTCAGCTGCGGCCTGGGGGCTCCGCTCAGCGGGCGGGTAGAAAACGTTCCAGCCCGCGAGGATGCCACTCCCCACCCCCCCCGCTGTCTTGGTACGACCCGTCCTCCACCCCGCCACCTTGGTCTGGCCCGGCTCGCCCCATGTCCCGTCAGGCACGGCGCCCGGCAGCATGGCGGTGAGTGTGGGTCCGGTTTCGCTCCGGTTCCGGGGTGGTGGTTCGCGGCGGGGCGTGGTCGGGGCTGTCCGCCGGGGCCCGGCCTCCCCGTGCTCCCGCCGGTGCAGCCGCCCCTTGTCACACACTGTGTGTGGTGCGCGGAGCGGCCCGAGGGGCAGTAGCAGCCCGGCAGCCATTCGCTGTCTCCGGTGTGAGGCGGTATTTGGGGTTTGCGGGCGCTTGGAGAACCTTGGCGGCTCGCCGCAGCGCGCTTCTGGGGCTTTGCGAGACACGGTAGTTACTGTAGTGGTAAAGTCACGCTGCGGTGTGTGAGTCAGTGCTGTAGGACCCAGGGACTAATGATTAAGCCCCTTGGCGCGGGGTAGAACCTCTCATTAAGCTATCGTGGTAGCTTTGCTTGTAAAGGTATTTGGGGTTGCTGTAGTGCTTTTGTTGTTAACCAGGTTTGTGTTTGCTGGCACGAGAGAGGGAGGCACAGCCACTGCCCCAACTGTCTGAGTCTTGGGGAGGAGAACCCAAACTCTCAGACTCTGTGTCCAGGTTTATGAGTGGTACCTGCGGTTTGTTGTGTGATAAATGAGTAAGGAGGAGTATTTAACACTGATGGGTTTTAAACACAGCATAATTTAAGAGTTCACCCGAAGAACCCCGAACTGCAGTTAGAGTGGACTTGTGGGCCACTCTTCTCCTGGCATAGGAAGTACCATTCCCACTCAATGTATGGCAAGATAAAGAAACATTAGTGGGAATTGTGAAGAGTCTGGAACAAAACCAGAGTTCTGTGGGCTTTGTTGGGTTTCTTTTTTTGCTTTGCAGTTCTGTCGGCTCCTGTCTTAGTTCAAACAGCAATAATCCAGTTTGTTAATTATGGGTAATGGGGCTAGTTTGTCCGTGTGTTTCTTATATTGGCTACTGTGGAGCTCTGCCTGGGAGAAAGGTTGCTAACCCTTTCCTTACAGATCTTGGATCCTGTTTCAGAAGGCTGACTCTCACTAGTGATGCTTTGCTGTGAGCTTGTGCTGCAGGTTATTATGGAGCCCAGAGGAACGCTTGCCTGCAGCGAAAGGGGTTCAGGTGGGGTCTGTAATACATTGCAAGTCTGTGTGCATTAACTGTTCAGCTGGGCTTCTCCTCTGTGTTTCACAGGAGCGTAAAGGGACAGCGAAAGTAGATTTCCTGAAGAAAATTGAAAAAGAGATCCAGCAGAAGTGGGATGAAGAGAGAGTCTTTGAGATCGATGCCTCGGACAGGCAGAACCAGAAGTGGTATCGTTATTTCTGATTTCACAGGGTTTTATCTTTAACTGCATGCAATGTCTTTTCAGGGAAACTTATTTCCTTTAAAGTCCATCAGAGAAAAAGTGGCCTCTTGCTCTGTGCTGAGGGTTGGCTGGGTTTTTGCATTCCTTTTTTGCATTTGCCCCTTCTAATTAATGTGAAGTGTTGTGAAATGAGTAAGTACTTGCAGTGTGCTACTAAACAATCTGAGCTGGGATGGTAGGAGGTTAAATAAATGACTTTAAGTCTTTGCAGTAATTAATGTACAGAAGCAGGATTAGAATTGGTTCCCTTTGGGAAGATGTTGTGTCTGTTGCAGTTTCTTTGTGATGCCAGTCCCATGCAGGTTTTTCTTGTGTTTGTTTATTTTCTGTAAGACGACAAAGCCTGTTGAGATATCAGTTCTATATAATCAAAGACTTGTGTTACTGGCAGGAAAACATTATTTTAATGTCGGTGTGTGCTGGCAGTAGCAGAACATGGCTGTTAACTGTTTGACCCACGCATCATCTGATGGTCATTTTGAAAGCTAATGACATTTTAATGCTCTGAATTTCTTTTCAGCAAAGGGAAGTACTTTGTTACCTTTCCATATCCCTACATGAATGGCCGCCTTCACCTGGGACACACCTTCTCTTTATCTAAATGTGAGGTAAAGGTTTTCCTTTGCTAATCTGTTTGGATGCTACTCTAGAACAAATGGTGATTTTTGTAGTTAAGCTTTTAGCTGTCAGAAGCCTTGCAAATGACTTTATAGGGTCAGTAATGACTGATTCAGACTTTCATCTTTGCCAATATTTTCAGCGGAAATGCTTGAAGAGAAATGCCATTCATCATTCCCTTCATTGTGGGAGACCAGATGCAGGTGTTTCCTCTTGTCATTCTCTCAGATTAGCAGAAACTTCACAAGAAATCTCCTTGTCTCTTTTGTTTGTGAACACTGTGCTGTTAGCTGTGTGCATGAGCAGGTTTTAGGTCCTCTGGGTAAGGTTTCACAAAATCCATCTCTTCTTTGCGCCCATTCTTTCTCAGTCAGAACTAGCCCCCTGCACATGAGGAAGGCTTGGACTAGCTCAGCCAGGCAGTGACAGAGCTGGTGAAAAGCTGGGTTGTCCTTTCTTTTCCATTAATTAGCTTCCTAGATGCTGTTGATGTCATTCATCTGTCATTCAGTAGTCTCATGTTAAAGCAGGAGTTGCACTTAGTATTTGAGCAGGGTGCTAGTGAGGCCTTGTGCTGTTCTTGTGTAATCTGTTTCATTTTCCATTTTAAATAGTTTGCAGTTGGGTACCAAAGGCTAAAGGGAAAGAGCTGCCTGTTTCCATTTGGCCTACACTGCACTGGGATGCCTATAAAGGTAAGATGTGTGGAGTTACAGGGATTTTTCTAATACTTTCCCACAGTGAAGACTATTTAGAGCATTGCATACTGACTGACCTGAACATCATGTTTAATTTATTCAGAAATTCATCAAGACAGTGAGATTTTGAACCTGAATTTGTAGTATGATGTCTTGTGCTGGAACTCTTACTGCTTTCTAGAAAGTAAAATGCTTTTAAACTAAGTTTACCTATTGTACTTTTTTGTTTCCAAGAAAGTGCTCCCTGTAAAGCCCTTCCTGCCATGGCAGGAGTCTTGGAGTCAGAGGATCCCCTAGAAACTACTGCAATGTCCTGAAAAAGTTTGAAGCATTGTAATGAAATGCAAAGTGTTATCAGGAAAAGCACTTCCTAGCTGTGATTAAAGCAATTGTCTCAGGAAAGTGCTGCTTGCCAATGTCTCTGCTTAGGCCTGTGCAGATAAGCTAAAGAGAGAAATGGAATTGTATGGCTGCCCACCTGAATTTCCTGATGAGGAGGAGGAAGAGGAAGAAAATTCTGCTAAAAAAGAAGAAGTTGTCATCAAAGACAAAGCAAAAGGCAAAAAGGTAAACTTTAAATAAAGGCTTCCTGGGTTGGTGGCTGTGCTCTTGGACTCCATGTGTACATCAGAGGGTTCACTTCACACTTGGAGAGCCCTGTGGTACAAATGTCATGAGTTTGTACCCACAATCATCACCTGATTGCCCAGGAGCTCAGTGAACTGGTCGTTTCCTGCCAGTTTGTTGTGTTGCAGCCTGTCTGCAGATTGACCTGAGCATGTAACAGCTGGAAAGAGCATAGGGGGGTGTTGTGGTTTAAGCTTAGTCGTAAGTTAGACAAAGCATGTAGCCTGCTTGTTTTCCCCCCACAACCTGTCCTTCCCTCCCCCCCCCCCAATCCCGGAGGGATGGGGAGGAGAATCGAAAGAATGCAACTCCCATGGGTTGAGATAAGAACAGTCCAGT
>WYDI02004861.1:0-38537 GCA_009867235.2 Psittacus erithacus
CAGATACTGGAAGGCTGCTATGAAGTCTCCATGCAGCCTTCTCTTCTCCAGGCTGAACAGCCCCAACTTTCTCAGCCAGTCTTCATACGGGATGTGTTCCAGTCCCCTGATCATCCTTGTAGCCCTCCTCTGGACTTGTTCTAACAGTTCCATGTCCTTGGTATGTTGAGGACACCAGAACTGCACAAAATACTCCAAGGGAGATCTCACAAGAGCAGAATGGAGGGGCAGAATCACCTCCTTTGACATGCTGGTCACGCTTCTTTTGATGCAGCCCAGGATACGGTTGGCTTCTGGGCTGTGAGCGCACACTGAAGCTGGCTCATGTTCATTTTCTCATCGACCAACATCCCCAAGTCCTTCTCCGCAGGGCTGGTCTGAATCTTTTCTCTACCCAACCTGTAGCTGTGCCTGGGATTGCTCTGACCTGGGTGTAGGACCTTGCACTTGGCATGGTTAAACTTCATAAGGCTGGCATCAACCCACCTCACAAGCGTGTCATCTTTTGCACAAGTGTGTATCTTATTAACTAAACAAATTCACAGAGCATTTTTAACAACAAGAGATTTGTTTAGCTGCATTAATATAACTTCAATTTGTTCTTACTGTCACTGCATGCATATGAACCATCTCTTTCAGAAAATCAAATTTATTCTGTTTGTGAGAAAACTCTTATTAGAAACTCCCATTACCCAGTATACTCCTCTACCTGAGAAAATGTCTCCATTTCAGCAAGTTCTGCAGTAAACATTTCATACTGTGTTATGGAGTGAACTTGCCAGGTTTTGAAGCCCTTTGCAACAATTCAAAGAAATGATTTGGTATTTTGCTGATGCTCTTACTGCTTCAGGAAAAGAATGTTTGCAAGGATTTACTGAAAGTGAGAACCACTCTGGGCGTCATTTTGGTTTGGAAAATGCTATCATTATGCTCTGTTTGTTTATCTGCTTTGTGGCGTGATGTGTTTTGATCAAGAAGCATCTGTAAGCAGAATAAAATGGAGAGTATGAGACAGATTGACCAGCAACTGCTATTTGACATGCTCTGCCCATGTAGTTTGTTTAAACCTGGAGTGAAACAACTAAGAACTAGTGATGGATATGTCTGCTTTCCATAAAATGAGCTCCTGGGTTTTGCTGGTAGTGGCTGTTGTATTTCCTATGGTATTGGTGGAGTATCTCATTAAACAAAAAGCAATTCTATGTATTAGCAATAATGATAGAATCATAAAAAAAAGACCCTCTATGGGTGTAATCTGTGTAATCTTAGAAACACATTATGCAAAGGGTTAATTTGAGAGCTGAGTTTTTTTTCTTCACATTTTGAAAGCTTTTCTGTAATTTTGTATGAAATTTGAGATCAGTGAGTCTACAATATCTTATGAATAATTTACAATGCCAACAGCCTTTCTGTGGAAGAATACTAAATTAATTAAGGCCTGGAGGAATTTCCGTGTGTTTAAGCCACATTATATCTTCAAGGTTTTACTGCTTCAAAGTCATTGAGATGAGCTCCTAGTTTTTCAGGAGTTAATAGTCCCAGGAAAACAAAATCAATGCCCTTGCTTCAGCCTAGAAAAACCTAAAGAGCTTGAGAGTGTGTGTTTTGTGTGAATCTATTAAAATTATGGTACCTTACATTCACTTTGTTCCCTCACTTTTCTGGGATGTTGTATTTAAAGGAACCGCCTTACCATCTCCTACACCCACAGGTATTTTGGTGGGATGCATGGCACACTGCAGTCCCTGAGACAATATTTAGTGAGGCTGTATTCTCTGGGTTATAGGAGGTGAGGATCATCATCTAACAACAGGAACAGCCCTGTTCCTGAGGGTTGAGCTTATCCCTGTAGCCGAGCTGACCCCTGCAGCTGATCTTACCCCTGCTTTGAAAAGCTTCTAATCACACCAGTCTGTGCATAAAGAGGTTTCTTTGGACCTGCTGGTCAATCTTCAAAGAATTGGTCTGAAACCTCTGTGTCAGGGACAGTAGATAATGGTCCTTGGTGAAACACACAAAGACAGCAAAGTACTGTTTGGTCTGCTTTGGCTCCTCCCTGGAGAGTCCTGCTTTGGCTGCTCCCTGGAAAGCCCAGCTTTGGTTCCTATCTGGAAAGTTCTGCTTTAGAACTCCCCAGAAAAGTCTCGACCCTTGGAGACCTTTATAGATACTGCTGGCCACTTCTTCCAATGTAGGCTTGCCCCCTGCATTGAAATGAGTGTGCATTTTTGTTAGCGTAAAAGCCCAAGCCCCATGTGATGCAGAGAAGCAGGACCTCATACCACCCAGGTTAACATTGCCTCCTCGGGGACGCCTGTTAAGGTTGAGCCTGCCCCCTCGCACTGCGATGATGATTCTCGAACCTGGTTTCCTGATCATCTTCACAGGGTCCTTGGGGTTGGTGAGATAATCAAACAACAGAAGTATTCTTTACTGTATCCTTTACTATCTCTATATTTTCCTATATTAATAAAGTAGTTGTGACTTCTCTATTTATCTCTCATTTTCTCTCACCTGGAATCCTCAAACTCTGGGACACCTCTGATTTTTGCAAGTCTGAAGCGATACGCATCTCTCACAGCTGATATTGTAGCAATGGCCCGATATAGTGAGAAAGACAACCTGCCACACACATTATTTATTTAAACAGGACAAAATACCTTGCTTTCCAACTGCTCTCAATGCCCTTGAGTTGAAATGCAAATATAGGAAAAACATGTGCCACTATAACCAGCTGAGAGCCGTTCCCCTTCCCTGAAAACCAGTCAAGCACAGCGAAGAGGAAATAAGACCCTCTCTCGCATGGCTAACCACCCTTAGCATCCTCTTCTGGCTTCTAACTGCTGACTAACTACCCTGACCAGGGTAACTTTGTTCTCTGTGAGAAACCCTTCAGAAGTCACTCATTCAAGCTTTCATTTGGTAGGCCATTTATTCAACTAGCCTTGTACTTACATACATCCAGGCCTGGGCTCACAGTTACTATGTTCTTCTTACACCACTTCTGTGCTATCCCTACTTCAAAGATATGAACTGCAGTGTAGAGTACAGAGGTTACTTTGACAAAGGCTTGTAAGGACATTGGTGACATGTTAGGGCACTGAATTCATACAGTCATATCTACATTTTCCCCATTTCACACCCAAGTCCTGCCTCTCCTATTTTTCAAACTGTGTACAATCACTTTGTGCCTGCAGTAGGGGAAACTGTTTTCTGTCTGGGAAAACCTGGGTGTGGAGTCCTGAGCTCCTCTGCCTATGTATGGTATAAACCAGCCCAAACAAAACATACTCTCATCAGCCTGCAGTAACTGGTGCCTTGACCAGATTCTCTGCACTTTATCTCAGCGTGTTTGGGAGGCAGGTAAGGGTTGGGCTCCACTTTGTCTATTTTACAGGGTACAAGGTGGTTCAGGTGCAGTTTTGTGTGGTTTCTTCCTGAAGTTTCCAGTAGAGCAGTGGAGAGGCAGTGTATAGAAAGGGGACACTGTGTGGCACTGTGCTAGGTTAACACAGAGATCCAGCTTTTGTAGCTCTACTGTGTATATGGGATGAAGAGTTGGGTATGGTAGTGCTGGCAGGACCTGTGCTGTCAAGATTTACAGTTGAGATCTCATGTCATGGGATATTCTTGCTCAGGTGTTCTAACACACAATGTGTCAGTCCCAAGATTGCAGCATTATGGCACTTTAGGTGGGAGACATCCTTAGCAAAGGCAGCAGCAGCTCAGCTGCATTCTCTCAGCAAGCATGGGTCAGAGGTTGCTTCAGGACCAGACTACCAGACTTGCCTATTATTTTTCTTGCAAACACATCTTTTTGTGTGGAGGAAGCTGTGGGATTGGTATCTCCAAGAGGGCCCAACTCCTGCCCATGTGATTTGGCTGAATTAGGCACTGTGCATGTGAGTGGGCTATGGACTCATCCACATCTTAAACTTGGCTTCTTCTAAACACTGGATGGACTGAATCTGGACGTGCTGCTGCTGCTGCAAAGTCCATGGACCATGAAAAGTGTTGTGCCTAAGCTTTCTCCTAGCTCCACAGTGTAGTTTGGGGAGCCTGATCCCTCCTCAGCACAGAGCTCTGCTTCTTCCTTACAGGCATGTGCTGAAACGCTTCACTGAATCAGGACCTCTCAGGCACCATGACCAATTTGTACGTACATTAAATCAGAAAGGAGCCAGGGTAGAGACTCAGGATACAGAAAGCTGCAGTGTCTGATTATATGTGGTCAAATTACTGACTGTGTATGTTCAGGCTACTTGAACAAATTAAAAGTGGAGGGTGGAGAAACGGTAGTCAATGAAGCCTGTATGATTGTAGGAGGTGGGGGAAGTCAGGCTAGAGGCCTTCAGCAATACCCAAATTGTCCTGTTTGCCAATATCCAGGGATAATTTACACATCAAAAGGAGAGAGCGGAAATGGACATGAAAAGTGACAGCAGTTGCCAAGTTAAATAAAAGCCCCTCAGTGAACATGAAGAGCAATAAGAGCTGTTTGGAAAGTTGGCTGGAGAAGAAGAGGTTATGTGAGAGCTTATACCCAACCGCCTTCTTGGACCCTTGGGAACCAATACAGACATGGAATTCACTTGACCCACAGGGCTGAGCAAAATATGGCCATGCATCAGTAAAGCCTGATGTTTAAGTCATAGAAAACAAAAGCAGGACTGTGCCAGATGCCAGATGAGTGGGATCAGGTAGCAGGAGCCACAGCGTGACTTCAAAATGCCTGGGTAAATCTGGGTTGCTAAGTTTCCACTGGACTGAATCTGAAGAAAATAAAGTGGAAGAAAAATACTGTTTTTCTTCTTTTCTAGTAGGATACTAGTGAATGAATATAGGTTGAGTTTGAATAAACAAGAGCCAATATTTCTAAGACAGGGTGCTTTTTTAAAATGTGAAGATTTTTAGCTTTGGCATTAAAGTAATTTCTATTCTTGTCATGTATCACTGAAGGACAGACACTGTGTTTAATTGGGGTAAGAACACCAAAATCTTTCCTTGCCTCTCTGTTCTTGGTTGAGGGCTTGGGGTTTTTTTTCTCTTTTGCTTGGAGCAGATTCAGAAATAGTCTTGATTTTCCCTATCACATCCCAGTCTCGCTTTCTGCTGCTGAATAGCTGCCTAAGATATACAGTCAAACAGTGTCATCCTGGCTCAAGCTTGCTAAGAATGGTGCAAATGATCTGGGGCTCCTGATGCAAGCACTAGGAGAGCAAATCTAATTGTTGCCTGAAGCAAGAATCTTCCAGTGAGAAGCTGATCTCTTTTACACAAGTCCAAACCTGAAATAACTCCACAGACATCAGTGCAATCACTCTGGATGTGTAAGAGAGGCAAATCTGCCCTCAAGTCCTCCATCTTCTTTCCCTGGAGAGGGTAGCCTGGCTCAGGAGTCAAGGGGGGCTAAAAAGTGCCTGCAAGCATTGCTGCATTTTTATACAATCTTCATCAGCTTCATGATCAAAGGCTAAAAGTGACCAGGATAGGCAAAGTCCTGGGCTTTCCCATTCACACAGCACAGGCAGGCTTAACCCTGCCTGCTTGACACCGGGACTTTCATGCTTTCATGCAAGGAGTCACATGCATCTCCACCTCTCTGACTCTTTGTTCGAGGCAGTGGTGTGCCTTTGGGGTGGTGCTGGCGGGAAGCAGAGGGGATTTAAAACCTTGGATGTTTTGGACACATTAAGGCTTGAGTTGGTCCAGAGTGCTGGGTGTCTATGCTGTACTCCAGTGCTGGTCGATGGATGAGCAGCAGTTCGATGTGATGAAGCCTGCAGCTGCTGGGGCCTCTGCTCTCTAGAGACGAGCCAAGTATCTCACAGAGTGGCTCTGTCTTTGGCTGTTGGGATTGGATTACAAGCAGCTTCATGCTGACAAGGCTTTGGAGGAATAATAATACCTTGAATATTATGGAATTTGAGGAATAATAATATTGGGGATAATAACACCCTCTAGGGAATGAAGTTGTCTCTTCTTTCTCATCACCCTGGCATAGAGAGGCTGTAGCTTCTTATGTCTAGTGAGAATTAACACCTTCTTCAAGGTCTATGTGCCAGTTCCAGTTAAAATGTTCCCAGTATGTGTTCTGACACTGCAGATGGGATGGAGATTTCCCTGCAAAATAAACCAACTGGGGCTTCCAGATCTGTTTGAAATCACTCTGCTCCCTCTGCCTGGGAGGCAATAGCACTCAGAGATTTCCTTTGGCATCTGCTCTTGCTTTCTCCTTCTAATCACTTAAGGGCCAGGTAGGGTTTGCTCTACTATATTCTCTTTCAGACCCAGACTCCTATATGCTATGCTTGTGCATAGCTCCATCAGTTCAAAGGGGCTATGCCAGTATAATCAAGCTGAGCATGCAATACACAAAAAGATAGTTTTGAATACAGAACTCTGAATTCAGGGTAATGGTGCTGAAAATAAATATCCTGATTTGCTTTTTCTTGCTAGGATATAGACCATTTCTGATGTAACCAATTTACATTGTCTTCACAAAACCTCTTTACTAGCACCTGATTTAATATCTGAGGTTAAAGGAGAAAGGCTAATTTTAACAGTGAAAGAACATTGCAGCAACATGTCTAGACTATGCAGGTTTCTAAGGCTTTCTCACAAGATGAGGAATGTCCCCTGCATGAAAGCCCTACCCTGTAAGGGAGAAGTATGAGTGTGTTTTAGCACTGAGTTCTGGCTGGTGAGCCCTCCTTGGTTGGGAGAAGTGACCAGTTTGCCAGCCGTTGGGCAGTATGAGAATAGCAATTATATGTACACTGTGGGGCCAAGGAGCTTCATCCCCTGGGAGGGGTGAGCCCTGGGATGATGGGGCTGCCATTGCATGCTGTTACTGATCTGCTGCATGTTCACAGGCTGTTCACTTTTCCTGCCAGCTGCAGACAGGGAGATGCCACCCATTTAAAAAGAAGAAAAACTAGGCAAAGCATAATACAGCTCTTTCTTGGCTGGCCCTGCAGAAGAGCAGGGGGATTTGCTGCATAATCAAGAAGGATTAGTGGGCTCAAAGAGCTCCTGAGTTTAGGACTAGTTCAAGGGAAGAGCACAACAGACTAGCAGAGGCACGTCTGAGCTCTCAGCAGCAGTATACAGTGTGCATTGTAGCTTCATTACTGCCTGCTGGCATCTTCCTCCATTGATGTTGGCAGTGTCTCTGAAACAGCTGCTTGTCTTCCTTCTCCAACACCCAGCAAGGTGCAGTAATGGCAGCTGTTCCTCAAGGAGAGCTGCTGAGGAAGGGCAGAGGGATCCAGAAGGACATGGTCTAGGAAGGACAGGCCTTGGGCTGTGCACATGCCAGTCCACACAGGCAAAGCACCATCTGCTGAGGGGATTGACGCAGAGGAGGGAGCAAGGACAGGATTGATTCTCAGAGCCAGGGATACAGGCAGAGAAGCATGTATTTATTTTTTGCATTTCAGCAGGATTGCTAAGGAAAAAAGAGGCTCTTGCACAAAATCATATCTCTGTCAAGTACAGATGTGCACACCTAATGCATAAAACAAATGGGGAACAGTGGCCAAATTAATCTGAAAATCATCTGAGCTGCAGAAAAAGAAACAACCCCAAAAGTGGGAAACCAATCTGCACTGCCCAGATCTTTTTGCCAAGAGGCTCAGGAGAGGGGAAGAAATCAAATCAAAATTGGTGGGCTTTTAGCTGCCTTTGGAGGAAGTTTCTGCCTGACATAAAAGCAGCAGCCATGGCAGATGCCGGGAGGTGGCTTTCAGATGATCACATTAGCTGTGGCTCCAGGTGTCCAAGGGAGACAGCTGACAATTACACCTTTTGTTTTCTTTTTCATGTTTGACAGCCAGATGCCCTTTTGATCTGCAGTGTGCACTTGTCTGTGCGCACGTCTGTGCATATGTGTATGTATAATCTCAGATCTATTACTCTGGCAGAGTAACAAATGGCTTATCTGAGCATTTAAACAAATACAGGGATGATTTACACACTATAGCATCAAATGGAGGGGTTCCCTTTTGGCACCTGTGGTCCCCTGCAGTTTTACAGAACATGTTCTTTCTTGTGGTACTGTGAAATTATAAGGTTGTTGTGCAGATTTTACTGCCAGAAAAGCTAGTCCTGGGCTGGTTTCCCAAATACTGAAATTATATGGCAAAACTTTTCATCTGGGCTGTAGCATTTAGCAGCTCACACCAAGCTCTGGGGTGACTGGATGCATTTCGTACATGATGCCTACCCAGAATCAAGAGCTGATTTAGGAGATGAAGGAACTCGAAGATGGAAAAGCAAAAGACTTAACGAAGTCATAGAGGTAGAGGTCTTTCTGCAGCTCTGGAAGTCAAACAAATCAAGTAATTCCTACTGACTGCATGTTACACATGCAGATCCAGACACGTGAAGAAAAAGTTTGTGTTAGTTCAGGTGTTGAGGAGAATTACTCTTCCTGCCAGCGAAGCATTTAAAATCAAAAACCCCAAGCCCCTCTCTTCTCTGCGTGTTTGCTACTGGTGACTGTGGGAGACAGGAGTATTGGCTTGGAAGGCCTCTTATTGACCTTATTACACTTAGAAAGTTGTTTTCTGGTTTAGAGCAGAGATTTTCTGCTCAGAGAAGAAAAATCTTTGCTGGCTATTTCTACCTTTGGAGCCACTGCAGGAGCTCAGAGGCCTCTTGGGTAATGGTATGGTTTGCGGGAGACCATTAAGTGGTATTCTGTGGATGAAGAAGGCACTTCCAGGCTTGAGTTATGTTACAGTAGTTTAAAACCATGGTGCTCACCACTGTATTTACAGCCTGCCATCAGAATTGCTGGAGAATAAGGCAGCAAAGGCATTTGAACAACCAGTTGTTGTGAACAAGACAAACTCTGACTGAAGAGGGGGGATTGGACTAATTAATGTGTGACCTTATGGCTCAAGCCAAGACCAAGACTTGCAAAAACTGCAAGACTGTGGACTCGTTATATGAAAGAATACTTGTTCCAGCAATTCCTTCTCTTTCCAGGAACTACTGGCTGGGGAATGAAAAGCCTGAAGTGAAAAATTCATTTCCTTCTTGGACTGATATGGGTGGTGAAAGATGGTGTTGCAAAAAAGTTGTGGGTTTTTGTTTTCTTTTGTTTTCCTGATGGAGAATTGATATGTTGGAGGCAAAAAAAAAAAAAAAGAATATAATGAATGATAAAGTGCTGTCCCTTACAATGGTGGGTAAAAGTCCTAGATGCCTTATAGAAATAGGAAGTATGGAGATGATCTGGTAACAAAACCTCTGAGGATACCTGGTTCTACAGAAGAGCAAAAGAGAAAGGTAGGGGCTTGTATTTCATGATGCTCTGAGAGCTGAGCTACTTTCAGAGGGAAGTAAGGCTGGCAGCTCTGTCAGCACTCTCAAAGGACAGCCCAGGTTGCATATATCCCTGATCACATTCATGAATCTGCCTCTGCAACCTCTGCCCATGCAATATGTGAATAGAATAATGTGGGGACAGTTGTGAGTATAGGACATACGAACTCTCCAAGGAAGAGTTATCTAATGTTCCTGCCTAGCTGTAATGTGATTGCAGTAAGTTCCTCATTTAACATTTATTGCATTCAGATTTCATAGGAAATCACTCTTAAGTTGTAGTTTTAATGGAAATTGACCCTGTAAACCAATTGATCAAATCTTGGGTCAAGATGACATGACATATGCAAATCATACGCAAAGCTCATGGACAACTGCATGCGCAAAGATCACACTCCACCACAAGCAAACCTCCCCTGACTTCAATTAAAGTTTTTCCCAAGTCAGATTGAGCTTTATACATTGAGCTCTGTGTGGGCTTTACACATGATTAGCATATGTCATGTAATGTACAATAAAGCATTGTGTACTAGCTGTCTCTTGCTAATTAATACATGATTAAAAAACTCTCAGAGAATAATGATTAAGAAAAATCTGTGCATAAGGAAATTGCTCGCAAATGACCATATCGGTAAAATTATAACCCAGTAAAATCGTGGTCCCATTTATTTTCTGTTAGGTTTAATCACTGCTAATAATTCAGTTGAGGGTAATTAATCTTTGCTGATCAAAGTACAGGAAAGGGCTGAAGTACTGTAGCTGCATCATAATGACTTGTAATGCTGATGTTGCACAATTGCCCATTTGCTGGGAGATGTGAAGATGTCCTCATTGGCATACAGTCAATGAGTGGGAGTTCATTATCACTCAGTAGAGGATAGACACTCAAATAATAAGATAAAGAAGCTCAGAAATACATACATAGGCAGATGTTCACAGCTAGAGCTCAGCTCATTCCCTGAGTTGAAGGGGGCTGTGTGTGCGTTTGTGTAAACTATGGTAGAGACCCGTGAGGAAAAGAACATTCATCATTATTATTGTTTGGTTTTTTTTTTTTTCCCTTGAGTACCTTTATCAGTATGAAGTCCAGTTTATGCTGCACTGAAGAAAGGAAGTTTAATTCCCCAAACCTTCAAATTCCCCTGAAAAAGTTTTGTTCCAAAGCTCCTTGTTTTAGTGAGTATCGAGATGGAAGCTTGCAGCTTCCATGGGACCAGCTGGTACTTCGTTGGAAAGGATGCCTTCTCTGGGTGACTTGATGTGTCCCAGGTGCCTTGTGCATCTTCTCTTGAGGGAAGTGGTTGAACCAAGGAGGTGAACTTTGGGCAAGAGATCCTGAAATGAAACCAGCTTGTGACTCAGAGCTCAAGAGAGAAGGTAAGCAAGGTGTCCATCTTGGTTCTTCCTCTACCACTTTTTGAAGAACAGTTTCAGATTCTGATTGTGCTGCTGTCCCGGCCTAGGCAAAAATCCAGAAAGATAATTTCGATCCATATGACCAGGGAGAAGGGGCAGGAACATGTTGCTTTCTGAATTACTTCAGCTAAATATTGGATATATAACATGCTTAAAGTTACAAGGTTTGCAGTCAGCACTGTGCTGTACCAAGTTTTGCAGATGACATTTTAAAAATCCCAATTGCTAATTTATTTAGTCAGAGTTCATTTATTTTAATCTTTCAACCAAGCCCTGGTTTGGAAACTTTGATCAGAAAGTGGTGGTTATTTTCAAAGTACCAAAACACCCCAACTTTCCATGTCTGTATATTCTACTTAAAATTCTTTCGATATTTCTTTCTATTGCAACTGCCATCAAACATCAGTGGTGTTAAAAAACCCCAACACCTATTACTAAAATGGCAGACAGTATTTAGAGCTACAATGGTTCTCAAACGGAGTGAATCAAAAGTGGAACCCATCAGTTCTTTGGCTGCTAAATGATTTTCATGCTGGGCCGGCATTTGTCTTCTAGAATAGAGAAGCCTTTCAGAGAACAGCAAATATCTGGCAGGGGGCCAGAGGCCTGGGATATAAGACAATTAGCACAACAGGAGGAAAGAAGGGCTTCCAGAATTAGGGTTGAATAAGAAATATTTGTAATGTGCACTTTAAGTTATTTGTTTGATCACAGTAAATGTTTGTCACTAATTTCTCTTGGTTACAAATGTAGTGCTGTATTACTTGCCTGGTTTTCCTTTCTTCTGTAATTAGTTTCACCACTGACTAGTAGGACTGGAACATATTGCGCTTGTTGTCCTCTACTTCATTTTTAAAAGGCTACTTAATTTGCTTCAAAATAGATAAAACGGCAACCTGCTAGTTGTTGCAAAGATAGACTGCTCCCTTCTAATCTGCTGGCTTTCTCTCCATACGTGGCTTTAATTAGACACAAGGATTTAAGCCTTTACATTCTGATGCGTGTAACAGTTAAACTAATAATTAAGAGGATATATTTAGATGGTTTAAAAAACCCACTTCTGAGAGTAAATTTTGACATTTGAAAGTGTTGAAGGGTTTCCAGTCTCCTCACAGTATCATGAGATGTAAATTTGCTCTTCTTATTGTCAAAGGAAAGTATTGCAATTTTAGAACATAAATAGACTGTCAAGTCCTGAATATTAAGAGGTTTCAACCATCTTGTGCTATTCTGCTAAAAAGACAAGGTACGATTTCATTGATTAGAGTCACACTACCTGAAATTCTGGAATTTCTCTGTGATATATCTTATGAAGATGAAAAATTAATGACAATGTCATAATCTTGGCTAATAGTAGTGACTGAAACAAGAACTTACTTGAAAACTAATAGAGGTGATACATGTGAAGGCATCCATCTGCATTACGTAGCCCTGTTTAAGCCTCACCAGGGATACTGTGTCTGCTTTTGGACACTGCACTTTGTGAAAAATGTGGGTCAACAGAACGAAAGTAGTTCAGGAAACTGGAGACATAGATCTGAAAAAAGTTTAGAGGGATGTTTAGTGCAGGGAACAGACTGATACTTGATTTAATGATCTTAAGATATGTAACAAGCTGCTGCAGAACAGGCATTCTGTTCTCTATAATGGACCAAAAAAGAAGTAATGGGCTTGAAGTATAGAAAGGGAAATCTCATTAGGGTGTTAGGAAAAACTTTCTGATATAAAGGTAGTTAAGTACTGGGTGACATTGCTTGAGCTAGCTGTGGAGGCACATCGAAGTTTCACATGGGGTTTGTGAGGTTCACATAGGCCCAATTCTTGAGCTTGTCTAGCTCTCACTGGATGGCACCCTGTGCCTCAGACATGTCAACTGTACCACACAGCTTGGTGTCATCTGCAAACTTGCTGAGGGTGCACTTGATCCCATTGTGTAAGTTACTGGTGAAGATATTAAGAAGTATTGATTCCGGTACAGACCCCTCAGGGACTCCACTCGTCATGATCTCCATCTGGACATTGAGCTGTTGACCACTGCTCTCTGGATGTGACCAGCCAACCAATTCCTCATTCATGAACCAGTCTATTCATTAGCTCCCCCTCCCCAATTTAGAGAGAAGGATGTTGTGGAGGACCATGTCAAAGGCCTTACAGAAGTCCAGATAGATGACATTTGTAGCTTTTGTCCACTAATGTAGTTACTCCATCATAGAAGACCACTCAGTTGGTCAGGCAAGGCTTGTTCTTGGTGAAACCATGTCTTGAATAACCTCCCTGTCCTCAGTATGCTTTAGCATGGCTTCTAGGAGAATCTGTTTCATGATCTTCCCAGGCAGAGAGGTGGGGCTGACAGGTTAGTAGCTCCCAGGGCTCTCCTTTTTAAAAATATGTGCAATATTTCCCTTTTTCCAGTCACCAGGGACTTCACCTGGCTGCCATGACTTTTCAAACATCATAGAGAGTGACCTAGTGTCTGCATCAGCCAATTCCCTCAGGACTTTGGGATACATCTCATCAGGTCCTGTAGACTTACGTATGCTCAGGTTCCTTAGGTGGTCAGCATTTTACAGTGTGAAAAGCTTGGCTCCCCCAGTCCTTGTCTTGAGGTCTACTCACTTGAGAGGTGTGGGAAGAGAGGTTGCCAGTGTATGTTACCTATTAATTTGTTTATTTATGATGATGAAAATATAAATCAATATGAAAATATAGTTTTTCTTTAAAGGTTGCCATGGGATACTATTGAAAACCTTAAGAATTTTAGAATTTTTTTTCCTGAAAATCAGTATCCCATGGGAAAACAAGATCAAAATACTTCATTTGGAGTTGAGCCAACCTAACTGAGAATGTTGTATATTAGCAACTCAGTGGAGAGCGCCTGCTTGCATGGCAGCTTATGGGAGTTACAGCTCTGTCTCCCAGGCCATGCCGTATTCTCTCTTCTTCTGCTTTTTTATGTGTCTCATTGCATTGCCTTGATAGGAGGCTACAGGGTCTCCAGGAGAATATAGCACAGCCTGGTTTACAGACAGCTTTGAGGAACTGAGGAGCCCACACTACAATTCCCATGGGCATAGCAGTGGCTTGAGATGGACTATTCATGTTTCTGAGCTATGAAATATTTAACTTTGGAATATCAGAATATATCAAAAGTTACTCTTTTTTGGTCAAAAAGTGCCTCTTTTAAATTTTTTTTTGGGTGGTTATTTTGGAAGGTTTCTTTTTCTGACAGAAAACAGTATTCTGCATTGAGAAGAGTAATTTTTCATATTAGAAAAGAGAAGGTACCACAGAAAATTCAAATTCAATGAAAACAAGGGAACATCCAACTCTTTCTTGCCCCTTTGGTGACTCTCATTCCAGCTACACACAGGGAATTCCTAAACTTGAGAGTGTTTTTCTGGGGCCTCCTGCAGAATGAAGTGCTAGGATGTAGGCAGGAGCTGCAACAGCATTAATCCCTCCATGAGACCACGTATTCCAAAGTGGTGAGTGAACAGTGGCAATGGGAATGATCTCTGGTTCATGATCCCACTTACTGTGGGGAAGGACAGGGCAAAGGACTTTCCTGAATGACTGTTATGTTCCAATCCTCTGTGAGAGGGAGATTTCTGTGAAGTTCAGTGGGTCAGGGTATTATCATAGAATGATAGAATGGTTTGAGTCTGAAGGGACCTTATAGAACATCAAGTTCCACTCCCTCTGTCCTGGGCAGGGACACCTTCCAGTATGTTCCATTATCAGATCCTCCTGAATTGTTCTGTCAGGAGAGTCAGGTGATGTCTTCTTCATGGTAATTCTGTCCCTTATTTCTTGCAGCTTCTCTGGTCTGTCAGGAGCCTAAGGCCAGGGTACCCAAAGGAGGGTTGCTCCTGGGGTTTCATTCATGGCTACATTTCTTTTGCACTAGTCAGCCTTAGCCTCAACTCTTTGCTTTCCCTGAGACTTCAATCCACCCTGTTCTTTTTGTTCAAATGATTGCAAAGTGCTTTGAAACTCTGGCTTAAAGGGCTTCTTTGACTGCACTGCTGATAGTCCAGAATAACTGCACCACATAACATCCTGAGCCATCTCCATCTTCCATGTCAAGAAAAATAAAATGGTTCAAATTTATGCAAGAAATATCTTTTCCCTTGTCCCATGCTTGCATTTCTCTTGGCTATTTCCAAGACTTTTACAGCTGTCATGTAGGAACTATGTGGAGGGCTAGAGTGCCATTCCTCAGGTTTGCATTGCAATAAAGCCTTACAATGTTAATGTAGCAGCTAGAGCATAAGTGAAACCTTTATACTGATGTTTCCTTTGTACGGGATCAACTAATTAGCAGGGTCTGCTCTATGGTCACCAGTAAATGTAAAGATATATGGAAACCAGCTGTCTGTGCTTAGAGAAGTTTCATAGGGAAGACAAGTGGTGTTAGACTAAAATGCCGCTGATCTGACAGTTCAGGTCCAAGAGCCCTGGGGTGACTTGGGTCCCAGTCCTGTCTCTTCCAGAGACCCTGTATGGGGTATTTGGATCTTCCAAAACTTTCTCCTTTTTCAGCTGTAACATTAGCCTTTTTGTCTAATTCCTCCAAAAGTTGCTTGAGGCAACAGGCAAATGCATGGTTAATTGTGGTGAACTGAATCCTCACCCACTACAAACAAATTGCAGGTTAATGACAAACACCAGCTCCAGGCTGAGCCTCCCATTCTGAGCAAGGTTAAACCGTTGTGCTTTATGGCATAGGTGGGCTGTGCCTGGCTCCACAAGAGCTACTTGAAAAACTAGCACACAACAGGCTGCTCCTTAGCATCACAAGGCTTGGGGTAGGGGGGGTGAAAGCAGCCAGCCAAGCCTGCTGGAAAATTTCAGTGGGTAGCACTGTCAGACATGACTCAGTCTGTTGTTCTTCATTGCAGTTCTGGGGAAGATTGGTCATGTCAGAACCTGCAGGGTGGTGACATCCTTATAATTCCTCTGGGAAAATAAAAAGAAGGGTAAGTCACAGGCTTTAACTGAGCTTCATACCGTTCTGCTATATATAAATACAACTTAGAGTCAAACAACTAAATAAAGAATGAATTAAATAAAGCAAATAAAGGAGAAAATAAAGGTAATTTCATTTTAGATACATGAACATTTTCCCAGCTGTAAGCCTTCATCAACCAGAAAGCCTGTAGGTATCCCTGTCTTGAGTCCAGTTGTGTCTGCCTCCTGTCCCCCCAGTCCCTCCTCTTTCCACTCTTCCACTCTGGTATTAGCATGACACTCTGACACCAGCACTCAGAAAAGAAAGGGAAAGAGATACAGGAAATCTGTCTCCTTCCTTCTTGCATATTAAAAAGCACTGCATGCATATTCTGGCTGCCAGCATTTCTAGGCATGGGTCCTTTGTAGAAAAGTGTCAGGGGTCTGTACTGCCTCTTGCTTTGGATAGGACCCTGCACCCAACTGTTCTTGTACAACACAAGCAGATTTCTAAACTAGGAATGGTGAGCTACTTGGTAGCAGGTTAGTGCCAAACAGTCCTGCCATTCTTGTGCTTCTTGTCACTCATACCAGGTGCCTTTGTCATCAGGAGTAAAATCATCTACTTGCTGCAGCTGATCTTAATTGTTGCTGAGATCAGCTTCCATGACTGTAAATCAGCTGTTCTCCATCCCTTTCAACAGCATTTTAACTACATGTGGGATATTAATTATAGGTTGTCTTTTTCAGACCTATACTTCTGCATTACTTGTTGCTTTAGGAGCTAAAAAAACACCACAAGAGACAACAGTGCTCTACAGTGGCTTTTAGCCTCTTAGGACAAATCCCAGAGATGACATCATCTGCAATTATGGTGCACAGACCCAAGCACTCTGACATAAGGTGGTAAATTATTCATGATTTAGCAGCCACCATAAATGAAGAGTGTGCTTTAAGAAACCTCAGAATTGCAAGACTGGTTTGTCACAGGCCTATTAGACCAGTGGCCTCTCTCTAAAAACAATACTGTAGATGATGGTGATAGAGCCTTAGGGTAAATGTATGCAGGATAAATTATTTCCCCTTGATTTCATGAGAGTCTCTTGGCTAATGTCTACAGGCAGAAGGATTAAAATCCTTCCCAGATGGGGTCATGTGGCTTCTGCTCCAAAGACTTTGCAGTGTACACTGAATCAAAGCTAAGTACAGGGTGAACATGTAATTGCAGCAGATTTGGTGGGTCAGCGCAGGGTTGGGAGAAGGGTGAAATAGTAACCTTGGACAGGCAAACTTTCCACCTTTTTCTAACAAACCTGTACTCACTTCTGTACTGGACAAAGATGAGGGACAGGGATGCAAGGACATTGGGCTGAGAGAAACCATAACCTTGACAGAAACAAGAGGGAACTATAATTAATGCTTGCAACACTTTAAGGAGCTTGGGTGAATGGTGCAAATATACATCATTCCAAATAGGGTTATATTAAGGATTTAGAGAAAAAGGGTAATCCTTTCCCCACATATTGGGCAGTTATATGAGAGTTCTAGCATGGGATGGAAACTTAAAGCTGCTTTAAGCAACCAGTATGACTCATGTAGGCGATTCTGCATCGTTCCACAGAGAGCTTCACAGGGGACAGAACGGGAGGAAATATTCTTTGCCATTAATGATTTGCCCCTATAGGGACTGGGAACAAGTAAAGGCTCAGCCTAAGGTGGCAGTGCCATCATCCTGACAATTTAAGGTTTAAGGTGCTGTTTGGCACCTTGAAATAACTGTTACAGCTGTATTTGAAATATGATAGATAGGCTGACTTCAAAAGGAAATGGTGTTATAGTCAATATCTTCTGAAATGCTAAGAGGAGGACTGTCCCTCAAAGGATAGATATTGGCCTCAGAGAATGAGATTTATGCATATTAAAACACACCTGAGTGATAATTTTAATGCACGATATTTTGATGCATGATAAATAAAGGCCAAACACTAATGCTCTTTCGTATTAAACAAGGAACCCATGTAAGTAAGATGTGCCAACAACAGCTGAATATAGAGCCCTTTGCAGACAGGTCCTTTGAATTTCTGCAACTTCACATAAAAAGCTGCACTAGGAGTGACAAGTACATTGCCGCCTAAGAGCTGTCCAAGCAGACTAGAACGTAACAGCACCACTAGCTACAATCTGGCAAATCCAAGTCCCTCTGCAAAACAAAATCCCAATAGAACACTAAATTGCAGGAAGAAAATAATTTTATCCAATTAGGCAGGATAAATGGGCTGGTATCAAACTGGTATCTCACATTTGAGTGGGATAGACACAACTGCAGTGAGACGCTGGTGACAATTTTTCCTCCATCAGTCTGGGATGAGCATAAATCTGCTTGTAAAGCATGACATTTCCATGGAAGTTGGTAGTCCCTTACCCTGCCATTAAAAAGAACTGGTTTTGAGGGGGTTTATGGCATTTCTTAAAAGATCTGATTTATAGGAAGGGGCGACAAGCTTTTCTGCAAGGAATTGTGTGATAGAGCATACAGCACAGAGAAGATGTGGGTGATCTAGCAACACTTATTTCATCTTTAAAGACAGAAACAGCAACATGTATCAGCAACAGGTACCGGAAGCAGGTAATTGGCAAAGTGTCCAATTTGTAGGACCCCCCCATCACTTTTTTCCCCTTGCCCCTTTACACTCTGGAAGTCTGGTGTGTTTCAGAGCCAGCACACAGTCCACTGTCCTCTGTGACGAACCCTGGAGCGAGCTGTAATGAAAACTGGAGTTGAAAAATGGCAGAAACATGTGCTGCCAAAGTGACACTCACTTCTGAGATTGTTTATGGTAAAAGGGATGCCTGCATCCACTTATACCCTTGAATATTTTAAGCCTGACATTTACATCCTATGTTTTACTGCAGGTTTGGCATCATTAATATGCTTTAAAAAAGACACACCACTGCACAGAAATCTCTGTGACAAGTTGTGTAGTAAGCATGCATATATGACAGAAAAATACCTATCCAACTAATACCTCTCTTACATACATACACATGCCAGCAACATCTTCAAAGCTTTCAGTATTTGTTTCTGTTGCTTCAAATTCAGTGATGTTCATACTTCAAAAACTGGAAGGATAACATGAATACATAAGGCGCCATAAGGCAATGAGAGTTAGTTTTTAGAGGTATTTGTGACACATTTTAAAACAGGATGATTACCTTTTGTTACATGAAATTGTTTCTGCTGGCTGTGAATATAGTAAATCCATTCCTAGTCTGACTACTCCTTCTCCTTTACTTCCAAGAAATCCAATTTTTGTTTTAAAAATGTATATGTAATTAAAGGACATGTAATTCAGCATAAAGTCTTTCAAATACATAACTGATTATCTACTTCCTGTAATTGCTGGTTTGTATACTGAAACTTAGATTGAGTTGGCAGACAATGAAAGATTATTTTTTAATTAGATATACTCATCCCTATCATTTGGGAATAGGGGATATTTTCCATCACTGCTATTCTTCCTATTCAGGAACACACGCTAATCTCTTGCTTGATATAAATGTTATTTTTTCCAAATGAGAAATAAACAGAAGCCTGCCTGTCTTGCAGAAATAGCATGGCTAGTCAGTGTTTGTCATTTCAGTTTGATAGGATGCTGGTAGCAGGATGTATATGACACACAGCAAGACAATGTACTAGGGCCAGTTTGAAGTACTGAGATTCATTTGCAATCACCAAGGATTTTGATGTTCCTTCGTCATTAAAAATCTTGTTTTTACTTCAGTAGATCGTCAACAAAAAATTATGACCCCTAACCTATTCTTTTATGGGGTCCCAAACTCATTTTTTCTTTTCCTTGTGACACGCGAAGCAATTGTTAGCTGTCTTAAAAGGCATCTCATGTAACCTCTTGCCCTGCAAACTCCATCTAAAATGACAACATCTCTAGAGACCTTTCTTTGCTTGATAAACTGAATTGCAGCTTGTGTTTAGTTTAACATACACTATCATGGGTACTGGAGTGTTTGGAGCTTTCTGGTAATACTGTGGTTGCAAAATATGGTGGATGTCTAGCTAATGACTTGGAAGCAAGTCATACTCAAAGCATGGGCTCTCAATATGTAATTCTTTTCTTGTGTGGCGACAACATTTCAAAGCCATCAATAGGGTCCCCACATCTTTGTCCTACTCAGCTTCCTCTGTACTATCCATGGCTGCATTACTGTTGTGTGGTGAACAGAACAGCTGATTTTATGGCAAAGTAATGGGTGGTTCTATGTACATTTTTAGCTGTCCTTTTAATATAGTTCAACCACTACAGAAGGAGGTGATGGAAGTACAGGCACCCTTCCCAAGTCCTCTGAAAAGACCAATATGAACCCATGTGCACAAGCAGTCCTGGGTTCACATTTCTAGTTAGAAAAGGAAGTTTTGTGATTTCGGGCACATGGCAAAGCTGTCTCTCTAACTGAAACTACACTCAGTTTTGTTCGCCCCTAATTTTTGCTTAGCCTTCTTCTTTCCATACCTGCAGTCTCCTCTGCTTCCTCCTTCAGAACTTATCCTGTCATAGCTCTGCCTGTGTAACTCCTGTTCACACCATCCATGATCGTTTCCCTCTTGACTGCCATAAATCTTCTGCTGTACTTTTTTTTCTTTCTGTAGGCCTCTTCCTGAACAAAAAGGATGTGATTCTTCTCTCCCTCCCACTGGCTTTAACATGTTGTAGTTTTCTGTGTCATTATTCATGACTTAAATAAGTCTAAGTGAGAGAAGAATAGTGCGCTGAGATTTTCATTATGCCAAAGCCATGCTATGCTCTGCACGCAGGCTGTGGTATTATATCATCCCATCCCTTCACCACTTTCAAAGGCTTCCTTTCCTCCTGATCAAGCTCAATAGTATGCTAAGGACTTTCAGAGCTTGTTTTTGAACTTGCCTGACCCTGCTACTCTGATCTCATATCCACTCCTACACACATTTATTTGGCTTTTCTAATCTGGCTATCTCCTGTGGCTGCCCAGCTCTGAGCATCTGGGTGTATGTTCTTATTTATGCTTCCCATTTATCTGATGCTTTGAGCGAGCCACTGAGTCATGCTCCCTCTCTCAGACTCACCTTTGCAGCTTTTCTCTCCCTCTCAGACGGTGAGCAGGCTATGGTGCCACCCTCCCTTTCCACCTCCTCAGGATGATGCTGGCTGTGACTACCGGCTACGCTGTGATGCCTCACTGCAGAGCTCCCGGGTGGGTTGAGCTGAATTCTCTTTCCCTATGATTTTTGACCCCTTGCTTGGCTGGTATGAGTAAGCACAGTCATCGGGACATGATACGCTTTCCTTCAGTGCCTTTCAAGGTGGCTGCTAAGATGTCCTGTTGCACGCTTTGCAACACAAGTCCTCACTCCAGCATCTTCCATACAGGGCTGCTGTCATGATTTAAGCCCAGCCGTAACTCAGAACCACTCAGCTGCTCTCTCATTCCCCCCCTTCTTCCCCCAGCTCCTGGATGGATGGGGAGGAGAGTTGAAAGAATGTAACTCCCATGGGTTGAGATAAGAACAGTCCAGTAACTAAGGCATAACACAAACCACTGCTGCTACCACCAATAATAATAATGATAAGGGAAATAATAATGATAAGGGAAATAATAAAGGAAGAGAATGCAACCGCTGACCACCTGCTGACCGATACCCAGTCTGGCTGAGCAGTGATCTAGCACTTCCGGGTGACTGCCCCGAGTTTATATAGTGGGCATGACGTGTTGTGGTATGGAATACCTCTTGGGTCAGTTTGGGTCAGGTGTCCTGTCTCTTCTTCCTCCCTGCTTCCCCTCCTCCCTGGCAGAGCATGAGGCTCAGAAAGTCCTTGGTCAGAATAAACATTCCTGAGCAGCAGCTAAAAACATTGGTGTTATCAGCGCTGTTCCCAGGCTGAAAGTCAAAACCACAGCACTGCACCAGCTACTAAGGAGGAGAAAAATGACTGCTACTGCTGAACCCAGGACAGTTGCTTTTCATCTCCTCTCTGCCCTGAAGGGGACACACTGAGCAGGGTGTCTGAAGAAGGTGATGGGGTGTCACCTGAGGGTGCATGTGAGTGTCTCAAATTGGGCACACCAGGATCATGGGAATGTCTCTGACTGCAGGTCCAAGGTGTGACTTGGTGACAGCACTCAGATATTCCCAGTCTGGTCAGCACCCAGGCACCTTTTTGTGATTAAACAGTGTTAATAAAGCAAGCTTTATCAAAGCTGGTGTTTTTCAGGCTGCATTTTAATGCCATGGACTCAGGATTTATGCTTCCGCAACAGGAGCATCACATGTGCAGGCATAGGCTGCTCATTTCTTTCCTTCAGTAATTGCTGGGCTGCCCTTTATGTGGAGAAGAGAAAGTGAGAGGTGGTGAGCAGCTAAGTAACCTCTAGCTGCTACTGCATCTTCAGGAGGCCTTTCCATCTGGCAGGTGTAACCTTTGGAGAAGACATATGCGATCATCACTCTTCCTCTCCACCCGCTGAGCTACTGCTGAGGTGATATGTGATCAGATGATTCAGAGAAGAACCTCAGGGCAGGACTGCCTAAAACATCCAGGTATCAAATATACTATCATCTCTATATAACTTCCTTTCTATTATGGGACTTAGTACAATATGTGGGTGTCCCACTTAGAGCAGCAATTTGCGTATATATATGTAACTCTTGAGAGGTTTGTGCATCTCCCCAGTGTTGGAGCAGATTCTGTGTTCCAGCATTTTGCCTGCACAACAGGTCCAGCAATGCCTTTTGTCTCAGAGTGGTATTCATGCATTTGAGATTACCTAGACAAAAAGGAATAAGACTTACATTTCTGTATAAATTACAGCATTACTGCTAGCAGATTTTCTAGGGATTTCACACCCTCCCTAAATATTGGACTACACTGTCTTAGAGTGACCCCAGAGAATTTTAACAGCTTTTTGGAGGCTGACTGGTTAGTGGGCACCATGCTCTGACCCCACATCCCTCACTCAGCATGCGCTTTGCAATGCATTTGTGAGAGAGAGGTGGGAAGAGGTGACTGGCGAATTTGACCACAGAGGAAACTGTGTCAGATCTTCCATACCCCTTTATGCAGAGAAGATCAACTCTGAGACGTGTGACAGCCACCCCAGTTGTCTTCCATGGGAGCGAGTATGGCTGAGAAGGAAGCGGATTGTGTTTTTGAAATCTCAAGGCACTCCTCCAGAGCTGCCAAGTTGTTCCAATGAAATCAGTTTTTCACAACCTTCTGCAGCCTTTCTGGCTGTTGAGACAGATATCTTCTGCTGGCTGTTTCATTAGAGAGTTCAGGCCCATTCTTGAGTGCCAGAGAGGTCCTGGTTTCCTTCCAGTGGGATATGTTAACTGTTGCTTTGCTCACAACAGAGCAGGCAGTGTTGGTAAGATCCTGACTATCCTGTGAAAATACAAGTTTTGAGCTACTGCGCGCTGTAGACACGCACTTTCTTCCCCTACAGAATTTTAAGTTAAGCAATCCAATACCTCTGTCCAGGATTTCAGAGCCCGTGACTGCTCAGGCAGAGTAAACCTTTCAGATGCGTTTTTTGCATGCGCTCAGATAAGCTATAGAGCATGTGTAGTGCATCCAGTATTTCCAGGAGCCACAGGCCTTTGATCTGTATACTGGACACATGGTCTGTATATGCACAATAATTGCCACGTGTTTCCAAGCACCATCTATGAAACACAGGCATAGCATGTCTAATACTTCCTGAAAACCTGAGACAGAAATATGGCAACCCTATGGCCTATACTGCGCAATGTGACTGAGACCAGAATTTTCATAGAGCTTTGGACTTTCAACTGCTGATGATTGCAGCAGATCTTCCAGAGCAGATGCTGAGCAGGCCTTGGACTCCATTACTGAGTCATTTGGTAGGACAGATGTTACACGTGCAGATACTGAGTACAGCAAAGAAAGGCAATGAAGTTCTTCATTGGGAGGCTATTTGAAGACTATGGTGCAATGTGGAAGGCTACAGAGTGCAACTGGGGTCAGGAAGATATTGTAACATAAATTCATTGTGGTGAAAGGGCTGTGTGGCTCTTTCAATGGAGTTCTACAGGTACAAAAAATGCACTTGTATTGATGACTTATTTATTTACCTATTAACCACCCTTGAAATTACAGACTACTGTAAAAGTATCACTATTTTTTTCTCCAGTGGATATCTGATTAATGTCTTGTAAGCCATGCATGCCCTGCCAAACAAGAGTGATGTGTTTCTCAGCTGGTAACTAAATAATTCTTGAAGTGAGTTACCGTCTCACATAGTAGCTCTGGTAGAGTAGACTCCCCACCTGATGTGCCCTCCCTGTGCAGAACAAAATTTGCTTAATTTTGCCGCAATTTAGAATGGTATTAGCATAAACTTTCATCAGTGAGAAATTGCCCAAAGGCTTTTCTGTTGAATTTTCCCTGTGGGACAACTCATATTTTAAGCTCGCCCAAATGAAAAGGTCATCCCATTTATTCCAAACCTTTCTGGAGATTAACCTATAGCAAATATTTATACAGGAGAACACTCCTGCTGCCTCTCAAGAGTATTTTGAAGATTTTTCAGATTTGCAGCTCTCCCCTATCAAGAAAAGAAGATAGCTTTTGGAGCAGACCACCTGTTCCTGGAGGAGGAAAACACAAGTACTGGGGGTTAAAATGCCCCTCGTCACACCAGGGTCTGCTTCTGGACTTCCTGGAGCAGGTGCCTGGGGACAATTCAACAGCACTTCACATGCAAGTTCACCTTAATCTTCTGTCTTACCTCACCTCAATCCTCTCATCTCCCATTCCCTCTTCTTTCCCTTCCTCTGGACTCTCCAACCTACCAACTCTCTGCTTTAGCATACTGGCTCACATTGGTAACTGCAATGCCAAGAAGATGGAGATGCTTTTGAAGACGTTAGGCTTTTTAAGCTCAGCTTCACTTTCAGATGTGGTCCTTGCCAACCTTTTGTTATCATCAGCCATCCTACCATTGTTTATCACTATTATTTTTGCTGGAAAATCAGTAGAAAGTATTGGTCTAAGTTTGGGGATGGCACCTTCAAGTCTTAAGTTCTTGCCTATCTGCTCCATTTCTTTCCCCACTGTTTATTTTATTCGTAGGGCTGAAGACCTCCATTCTATTTATTTTTGTACCTTTTGCAAGGTCTCACTCTGCATTTCGGCATTTCTCGTCTTAGCCTCAAGCTTCCTGGCCTCTAAAGTACTGTTCTCTTTCCTCAGTCATCTTTTTAACATTCTTTGTTGCCCCTGTATTTATTGCTATTATCCTTTGTTGAGATGGTTTACCCATTCACTATCATTTAGAGTAATTTTTAGGCTTTGTTTTCCTTTGGCTTGGGACATGTGCTGGAGGTAGTTTGTATACTTTCCGGTGAAAGGAATCTCAGGCCTTTCCCACATTCGTGCCTTTCAGTTGTTCAGTCCAGCTGAGTTCACTAATTAGTTCCCTTAATTTTTCAGATTTTGCTCATTTGAAATGTAGAACCTTAATTACAGACCTATTTTTGTTTATTCTTCCATTTAATTTAAACTGAATCAGCTTCTGTTCGCTCAGTCAAAGGTAATTTTCTTTGATCGCTTCTTATGTGATGTGCTTGCTACTTACCGAAACGAAGCCTTAAATAGCATCAGTGGTTCAGCAATCTTTGGTGAATTAATCCATTGGCAATTACATCTAAGACTGTCTGGTTCATGTTGCCAGTAGTAGTTTCTATCTCTGTGAAAGTGTATTTATTTCCTTCAAATTTCATTCCTTAATGATATGGTGCGTCATCTATGACATTGATAAAGAAGCAAATCTACTGCTAAAGCATCTAGAGAGGAGCAAAGAAGACAACAGGGACCATTTTTATGTTACTTCTTTAATGCTGTATGTATTTCTGCTACACTCATCTCGTAAGGTATGCAGCATATATGGAAAAGGTTCAGAGATTTGCAGCAAGCAGGTAATATGGAAGACCTGGGAAACTACAGACCAGTCAGTCTCACCTCTGTGTCTGGCAGGATCATGGAGCAAATTCTCCTGGAAGCCATGCTAAGGTACATGATAAACAATGAGGTGGTTGGTGACAGTCAATGTGGCTTCACTAAGGGGAATTCATGCCTGACCAATTTGGTGGCCTTCTATGATGAGGCCACAGAACTGATGGATAGGGGAAAAGCAGTAGACATCATCTACCTGGACTTGTGCAAAGCATTCGACAATGTCCTGCCTGACATCCTTGTCTCTAAATTGGAGAGATATCAATTTCATAGGTGGACCACTCGGTGGATAAAGAACTGGCTGGATGGCCGCATGCAAAGAGTTGTGGTCAATGGTTCGATGTCCAGCTGGAGACCAGTAACGAGTGGTGTCCCTCAGGGATCGGTGTTGGGACTGGTCTTGTTCAACATCTTTGTCGTTGACATGGACAGTGGGATTGAGTGTGCCCTCAGCAAGTTTGCCAATGACACCAAGCTGTGTGGTTCGGTTGACACACCGTGGGGAAGGGATGGGATCCAGAAGGACCCTGGCACACTTGTGAAGTGGGTTGATGCCAACCTTGTGAAGTTCAACCAAGTCAAATGGAAGGTCCTACACCTGGGTAGGGGCAATCCCAGGGTAGCTACAGGTTGGGTGGAGAAGTGATTAAGAGCAGCCTTGCAGAGAAGGACTTGGGGGTGTTGGTTGATGAGAAATCGAACACAGAATCATAGAATAGTTAGGGTTGGAAAGGACCTTAACATCATCAAATTCCAACCCCCTAGCCATAGGCAGAGACACCTCACACCAAACCATGTCACCCAAGGCTCTGTCCAACCTGGCCTTGAACACCGCTGGGGATGAAGCATTCACAACTTCCCTGAGCAACCCGTTCCAGTGCCTCACCACCCTTACAGTAAAGAACTTCCTCCTTATATGCAATCTAAACTTCCCCTGTTTAATTTTGAACTTGTTATCCCTTATCCTTCCATGAACCTTACATGAACGAGCTACAGTATGCTCTTGTAGCCCAGAAAGCCAACCATATCCTGGGCTGCATCAAAAGAAGCATGACCAGCAGGTCGAAGAAGGTGATCCTGTCCCTCTACTCTGCTCTTGTGAGACCCCACTTAGAGCACTGTGTGCAGTCCTGGTGTCCTCAACATAAAAAGGACATGGAGCTGTTGGAACAAGTCCAGAGGAGGGCCACGAGGATGATCAGAGGACTGGAGCACCTCCCATATGAAGATGGGCTGAGGAAGTTGGGGCTGTTCAGCCTGGAGAAGAGAAGGCTGCATGGAGACCTCATAGCAGCCTTCCAGTATCTGAAGGGAGCCTACAAGGATGCTGGAGAGCAGCTCTTCATCAGGGGCTGTAGCAATAGGATAATAGCAACTAATTACACATTATAGGACTGTTGCAATAGGATAATGGGTTTAAACTAAAGCAGGAGAAGTTCAGGTTGGATATAACGAGAAAGTTCTTCACTGTGAGGGCGGTGAGGCACTGGAAGGAAATTGTGAATGCTTCATCCCTGACGGTGTTCAAGGCCAGGTTAGACAGAGCCTTGGGCTACATGATTTAGTGTGAGGCGTCCCTGCCTCACACTAGAGTCAGTATAATGTATCCAAATTATTATAATGTAGAATAGATTCAAAATAATTCCTAGTTCATGGGCAGGAGGAAGATAGGAAGATTAATAGAAATTTATATTTGATTTTCCTCTCTACAGATATTTGTACAGGCCTGGATAATGCTCAGCTTTGCACAGTATGTGCTTGCTACCTCTGCGTAATTTCCAGGCATCTTTTTGTTCAGAAATGGTGTCAGTGCTTTCCTCATGCTCCGATAAACAGCACCTCACAGAGTGGAATGCCAAGGAAGCACAGACTTCTTCTTGGGATTATCTAAGGAATAAAGGTAGGTAAGGTCAAACAATAAAGAAAATTTGTTTTGCTAACAAATATGACGAAGTTAATGTCCTCATGTATGGCATAGCTGTGCTGCATTCTTCTCAGGCAGCAGAAATCCTATGAGTCCACTGAGACCACTGGACTCTGCTATCAGTGTTTATCCTGTTCTTTCTACCTCTCTGATCACGGAGATGCTGCCAAATCTGATTTCATAACATGTAAACCTCTAACAGCTGCCTAATGTTCCTTTAATCTTTCACATATGCTGCATTTAGCCTTCTTACAGTAAAAAGCACAAGTTTTTTAAATCCTGCAGCTTGCTAGGAGGTCTGAGGTTTGACTTATGACCCCCCCAAACTGAAGGTAATTGGCAGTGTGCAGTTATCATAGGTACTTTGGAATTGCTTGAGCAATGGGTGTGTGTTCAAAGGCCTGGGGTCCTCTCCCCTGCTTTTGGTAGTTGGCCCTAGCTCATACGAAGACATAGATCTGTCTTGGTGCACACAGGGAGAGTAGTCTGTCTTTCCTGGAGTGCTTCCTTCTCCAACCTTTTGTCTTTGTTAAGGTCATTAGCTCCCCAGGCAAATTCTCTGTACTATTTGTTCAGAGCCTAGAACAAAGAGATCATAGCTTGGCCCCTAGACACTACTGTAATGCCGCGATGAATGACTCTTTTTTAAAACTGCATGGATCATACTGGAGAACTCCCACTTGGATGTTTCCAGACTGGTCATATGCACATGCTCTGATGATCAATTTTTTGTGGTTGCTTTGAAAAACACTAGTTTGCTAAGAGTTTACTATGAAAAGGAATATAAAGAGGCAGTGTTCCCACTATGCCTCCCATGAGATAATCCCGTTTGGATATTTTCTAAGCTTTCTTCTTCCTGAGGATGTTTTTAGAGTTTTTGTCCCTAAAAATCTTTGATCATTGTGCCTACATTAGTCTGCTTTTGGAGCATCTTAAATTAAAGCTTATAAAAATTTGAACATCTTGTAAATTCACAGATACATTTAATAAATACTTTAAAATTCCTTCCTACTCCTTCACCACTCAGAGTTCCTATTTTTTATTAACACATTATTCTTTAAAACCTTTCAATCTTCTTCATCTTCACTGTATACCAGTCTATGACTGACTGCTTTGGTGTCTCCTCAAAGCTAGGTCTGAAATCCTTCCTGTGTTCTTCAGTATCTCAAACAACATTCTTGAGGCTGTTTTACCCTTGTTCTGCCTCTTTCTCATGGCTACTCTGTCCTTCCATTTGTGTTTGGAATCTCAGGAAATACTCCTTCAGTTTTTTTCTGTGAGAGGGTCACCAGGAGCTTGCTATCCTCATGTAGCTACCAGTTCCTGTCTCATTTAGTGGCTTGTGAGCCTGGTCAATACAGCTACTCACCAAAATATTTTGCATGACTCTATCTGTTGAAAGAGCCCTTTTGCATCAGCATGAATTTATATATAAATATGTATGTGCATCCTCCTAACTTAGGGTTCTATTTACCTGCTCATATGTCTGTCTGTCAAGCACTGTTCTTGATGGAAATTACTTCAATTTCTCTCTGTTACTTTGAAGTGATTTCTAGACAGCTACTTATCAAAGAATATTAACATTGATGGCAGATCTATTTCCTTATTCCTGCAATTAGCAATTCTATCTATTGAAACGGTTTTTATATGTCCGTGACTGAGACAACAAAATGAGAAAATTCTACCTGGGAATGCAGTAATACTTCAGGTAGCAGAGGGCAGTAGGACCAAGTACAAGGAACTGAATGAATGTGATATGCCACTAAGCACACAAGGAGAGAGGAATTTAGCTCCCTGAATTCAGTTAGCTATTAACTTCAACAAGACAAAGAAAGCTCCCTCCCCATCTCCACTGCAATATTCTCACATGAGCAGATATCCTGAGAGCTAATTCTGACAAAAGATGTTGTGTAAGCTGTGGTAGTCTTAAATACAGTTTCCCTTCTCTATTCACCTCTTTTCTTTGATGTGTCATTGTTTTACCACATTCTGAAGTTTAGCAACTGCCAGGATTTTTTGACCTGACACTTCCATCTTTCTTGATGGAGTATTATTTGCTACTGTATGTCAGGCTGATTTCAGCAGAATGATTATTTGAAAAGGGCTATTTACTTTTTCTGGGTTTTGGACATCTAACATAGATGGCTGAATTAGGCATCAAGGCTCCCTGTTCAGTCACAGGAATTAATCTGGCCTGTTTCACATGAAAGCTGATCCAAATACCATTCTTGGAGTATTGTGGGAAAACTATGGGGTGCACTTCCTGAAAAAATTGCACAGGGGCTGAGTTTGCATTCAGGAATAGTACTGTATTGCCTTTTTTTTTTTTTTCATCATTCCCAGAATAAGCAGGCACTAAATCAAGCTCAGCAGCAAATCTGCTCTGAACACGAGTGCTCACTGCTGCAGCTGGTATCAGTGTGACTGTCACTGTGCTCTCACTATGGCGATCCTTTCATATAATATATGAGATGTTCCTGGCCTGGATTCAGAGGGCAAAGGGAAGAAGGATAACAGTACAGACCCCGGCTGTTGAGCATTTTGTTTACTGGAACATCCTTTTTACCATTCAACGGTGTATACTATTGGGTTAAGGGAAAGTCTTTAATGTTGCTCTTGGTAAGAGGATCAAGTAATAGTGCCATATGCTCTTATGCAGTGAAATGCCTAAAAGACTTTTCAAACTGAAAAGCCTAATTGGACTTATTTTTTCTCCTTTTGCCTTACTTTAAGAGTATACACAATCACTTCTTCATCAACGTCACTAGAGGTACTGGTTGCCCCTGTGCAAAACAGAGACCCAGAAGAACCAAGAAAACAATTTCTTCCTTAAATAACTGTTTCTCCACTGCCTGCTTTTGTTTTAAAGCAAAGTCTGTTTATCCCCTTGTTCATGGAGTCAGAGCTCTGTGCCACCACTACTTGCTCTGGAGGGTTGCTTATCATGATTTCACCTCTACAGCCCCAGATGTTCCCTAAAAGCAACTGCCAGGCTGGGTCCCCACACCCATTTGCAGAGAGGCAGAGCTCCCTAGATAGGTAGGAAGCCTTGTCAGCTCTGTGAAGCCATCATAAAAAAAGAAAAAAATTAAACAAAGGGTAAACTGGTGTGTTCTTTGCAAGAGGCTCAAACCTGTGTTGGCTTCCACCTTAATACACCCCAGCTGACATGCATAAAGCATAAATCAGCACAAAGCCTAGCCTCTGTACTGTGCAAACATTAACTAATTAATCCTCCTTACAGCCATTGGAGGTTGTAAAGGGGTTATTATTATACTTCTCTTCATACAGCGTGTAACTGAAACAGAAAGGGTAAATGATTAAAGGACATGGACATAATGATGGTCTGAACTTGGGTGCAGAAGGACTCTTGGACATTTTTGGAGCGCTTTTCATGTATTTTTTAACAGTCCCAACTGAGAAATAAATAGGAGGAGCTGTATGTGCTATTTTGAAACAAGCTTCAGGGCCTTATCCTCATCTGTGTTACACTTACAAATCTGGAGAAATTCTGTTTACCCCTTGAGGATTTACAGCAATGCTGAAAATCAGACTCTAGCCCATCAAATTAATACAAAATGTGACAAAAAATACTCAACAACAAGCAAAGGGCAATCCAGAAAATAGGTTTGTTACAAGCAAATTGGTTGTGTTTGGTTTTTTCTACATTAATGCTGCCCAGGCCTCCCCTTGTGTATTCTCAAGGAAATGACTTCGTTATATCAGTGAAGTATATTGAAAATGAAATCAGTGGTAGCACTGAATGTGCCCAGACATGACAAGACTTTTAAACAACAACAGAAAAATTTTATCTCCTTTCCTGTTTGTTCCATGTTAACTTAATGAGATTGGTGCTGACTTTCTGGAATGGCTGCAGCAAGCTGTAAATGATGTATGAAAACGAAATGAAAAATCTCTGCCCAGGCCACTGTGCAGAGCAATCGCTGCTGAGCTGCGTTAATAGCTGCTTGCTCCTGTATACTCTGACATGAGACGGAGCCAGAGAAGCCAGCAGTGCAGAAATTGGAACTACCTGAAAATATTCTGGCCAGAATATCTGCTAATTTTTCAACCAATCTTATTCCTTGTGGTGCTGCTTTTCATAGAGTTAAAAGGGAAGGGACCCATATGTTTATAACCCCTCCTGTACAAGCCAAGTGGTTTGCTCACAGGAAAGTAACAAGTTAGACTATGTTGTCAACTTCTCAGGTTGTGTTTTATCCTGTCTCTGTTTCCCAACTTTGTTTACTGTCCTCTTCCCTATTTTTATCCAACTGTTCCTATGTTCCAACATCAACCTGGCTTAGGGCTGTGCAGAGAAAAGAGGCTTGCATCAAATTGGCATAATTAAGTAAGTGCATGTGTGTGAGCACTGTTAACACCTGGTAATTATGTCAGCAATGCAAGGGGCATGGTAAGAGATAGCATTTGTGGTGACCCAGTTACTGAAAGGCTCTCTGGTAGTCACACTGTAGTGCAACGCTGCAAACAGTGATTAGTAATACCATTAAAAATTCATGCAAGCCCAGGTTCTGCAAATGCACTGCCACGTGAATAGTCTCTGTGGTGATAAAGAGGGCACTACAGCAAGAGTAAAAAGCCGATGTCCAGACTAATGGTGCACTGGCTAAAAGTTGCCCTTCAGAGCTTTGGGCGTGACCTGCTCCTGTGTCCTCAGGTGATGGACTGACCAGATGTTTCAGCTAACATCCTTCATCTGGCTTCCCCTTTTGCACATTTCCTATGTAGCTCTCTGCTCTTCTCTTGTTCGTTTTTGCATGGGTAACTTGTGTAAACTAAAACCAACAGAAATTAAAAATACAAATTAAGCAAAATGCCCTCTGTGTCATACTCCTTCACAGCCTAGAAGCAAAGGGAGAGAGGATTTAATTTAGCCCAGTCCTTTGCTGCGTTTCAGATAAAGGATTTTTAATCTAGTTGTAGGCTGATAAAAATACCCCTCTCTGATCCTGCAGGCAACTTTTTCTGCCAATTTTCTTTGCAGAGAGGAAGAGAGGGAAAGAAATAATTGAAAGAACACTGCTGCATAGAAAATGACACTGACGGAGTAATGCACTTTGGAACTGTGTGCTCTGCCAGATTCTTATTTTCTACTATTTTTTTCTTCCTTTTACTTCAGAAATTTAAAGCTATTGGTAATCATCAGCATAATTAGGTGATTCTTATTTTTTTTAAATGTTTTTCTGAGCACTAGCCAGGTATCTGTCTTTCAAATACGAAAAGATTTCTCTATTCGTGAGTGTTATTTCAACTTTCACAGTACAGCTTGTTCTCTTTCACCCCAAGCAGAATTTTTTCAGGGTTAATTTATTCATCTAATTGCTGGATGCACGTGTGGTATTGCAGTCCACAGTGATTTTAGGGACTTAAGGCTATGGTAATGATTTAATAAACATGCATATGTACATGATTTGAAGGCAATATATTCTCTTGAATGTAACATTTCAGAAAACACGTCATGAAAAATAAAGGGTAGCCGGAGGCATATCTCAGTGGAGGTGTGAAATGCTGAGCTTTCAGCATTTTTTCCAAATTAAAGACTCTGTTTAGAAAAGGTATTACCTGTCCAGTTTTCTGACAATTCATAAGCATTTGAATGATCAAAACTGCCTCACAACACAACATTTTTTTTTGCTTCCTTTGCCTCTATATTATTCTTTTGAACTGCCATCTAAGCTTGAAGCTAGTGTTCACATATCAACATGAATGCAAAGTTGAACTGGATGGAGAAAAAGAACAGGACAAGTTTGATGGACAGCTTGTTGGAAGGGCATGTTAGAAAATCTCTGATGTAGTCTATGAGAGGGTGAGGGGGGTTGAGAGGGAGGGACAAGTTTCAGGGAATGTTGATTGAGGGGCTGGTGAATTAAGCCATGCCAGCTTAAAACCCAACACAAAAGCACCTCTGTTAGAGTGTATGATTTTACATTGGTTTAATGTTAAAATGGGGTGTGGCAGGGTGCAGAGTAGACCCCATAACTGTTGGACAAGTTGTTATGCTTGAAAGCTAAAGTGATTTTTGATTGTCCCGTTGACAATTGTTACACTTGATGGTCACCCTCTGCACGCTCACAGCTCCTTTTTACTTCCTGCGCTGCTCACTGCCCAAAACAGGGTACCAGCTGGGATGAGCATTTGTTGGCATGAAGTGGCAAGACTTTTTTCTGATGAGGCCAATTTCCATTGGCAAGCAAGCTTATTCTTTTTGGATTGTCTCTTAGTAACTACTGGGCTGTCTGGTGAAAAGGCTGATTCACTGATAACTGGGAGAAAGTTGCTGCCTGCAATGAGAGTTGTGTGGGTCAATCTCTGAGTACTCAGTCACTTTGGATGGGGAGGTTCCAGTTCCCTAACTTTTGCCTTCCCAAAGTGCTATGTTGCTCCATAAGCCTTGTGGAATGGTTTATGGCAGCATTCAGATCATTAAATCATGAGAGCAGATGTCAAGTTGTTGTCCAATAGCAAATGTAAACACCTCTGAGTCTTGAAAGGGTCTGGGTCAGTGTCCTAGCCACAGCCTAGGTCTGCTACCTGCAATGTCCAATACTTAAGGATTTTCTTTTTTTTCCTCTAGAACTGAACAGGTCAAGAGGTTTTTGAGAGTTTAAATCTTTAACTTAATTTTGAATAACATTTGACTCAGTTTTTAAGTATAGTCCCGGTCTGGACACTGAAGGCTCACCTGCGCTAGTGTCTCTGCTTCCTTTAAGCTGTGATCAGAAAATGTCTCACTGCAGCACCTGGACACCACTTGAAATGGAAACGTCCTCTTTGGTCAGCCACAGTGAAGAAAGCTCCTGCCACAATGGCTGGTTTTGCCCTTGATCAGATGAGTCCTCTGGGGGATACCTGTAAGTCCTTCAACATGCTGTGGATTTGGATGCCGTCTCAACCTGCTCTGGCTCAGGAGGCTGTTTTGAGATGAACAGTTTGGTCTATGAAGATAGATGTAGGGAAGACGCAGGATCTTCAGAAACCCCTTCATTCATGGGAAGGAGCATGCTGCGTCCCACTGTCTTTGACTTTGTAACATGCACTTTCTCATCCAACCCTGGCTCGGAGACTTGGCTCTCTCCTGACACAGTGATTTTCATGGTTTGGGGAGATAAATGGTGATGAATTCTTCTGCTTGAGCTACAGCATTTTCTCTCCAAAAATATCATACTTTTGGAGGGAGAGCTGGAGAAGGACAACTCATGACTTTCTCTGTTGCCCTGCTGTGACTCTGAGGCACGGTGGAGATATTTCTTTATCTTGCTGCTCCGCTGCCACCAAGAAGCCAAGTTTAACTAATCTTTCTGTTAAAGGAAGGAACTAAGATTGAAAATTGAGCCACTGAGGTGCAACTTTTTTGAAGCCTGTAATGGTTACAGCTGTTGGCTGCTTTGGTGAGGGCCTCACCATCCTTCCACATGCTCAATCCAAAGACTACAGGAGGGTTATTAAGAATTTCAGTTGTCTCTATTTGCCCTGGAAGAAGGTATGATGAACTGGTCTCCCATTTTTGCATTTGCGGTCATAGACACTTAAAAGCAGGAGCACACTCTGTGCATCTCTCTACCCCTACAGACCAGCTTTAGGTCCTTGCTCATGTTGCTTAATGGCTACTCAGCAAGGCTGGCAGCTTAAGGATAATATGCAGGGCCATGAGTTCACTCTGCCCTTGGAGTACAGCACTGTGCCTCCGTTCTGAGTGTAGATCCTGTGCTTTTTGCTTCTTCTCAGCCTCATTATTTTTCATTTTGCTACTGCTAGTTTTGCTACTGAGATCCCATTTGTCAAAACCGCTTTATTGAAGCAGGGAAAAGATTGGGTTGGTAGAGTGAGTTGCACAGCTTCACAAAGGAGGAAGTTACTTCCACAGTACAAAATCACCCCAGCAAAGAACTGAAGGTGGCTGCAAGCACATTCTGGAGAATGTCATTTGTTATTTGTATGTACAACCAAGATGAAGCTATACCTCTTTGCCCCCTTGGGAGATGCTATTTAAATGAGGAGAAGGCAGGTCTTTCTTCAAAGAGCGTACAAGCTAACCAAACAAGGCAAGGACAGGAGAAAATAAATATTACCCTGACTACTGGGATTAAAAGCAAGGCTTAGAGATGCTAAATGATTTGCCTGAGTTGATATAAGCAGTCCCTAGAAGAGCAGAGGTGGGAACTAAACCCAGAGCCTCTGACCTTGTGAGCAGTGTCCTCTGAAATACTATGTGGTCAAGAAAATGGCAACATCATTAAAATCCAGCTGTTGCCTGTGAACTCTGACACATTAAAAAAAGTGGCAGTGTTAAAAAAAATTGTTTACTTTTTTAAAAGTAACTGTCTCACTTTATTTAGAAATAGTTTCCTCATGTCAGAACTGGTTTTTTCACAATTTTCATTGTTATTCGATGTTGTTACTGTATTTAGTAGGTAATTTAATAGTTATTTTTGATAGCAAAATATTTTGAGATTCCTAAGTCTGAATGTTCCAGAATTCCTGTTCTCAGAAACATTTGCAAGTGAACTCCTTGTTCTGGTTTTGAATGAAAAGAAACTGGAATATGTCAGCATTTGTCACAGGACAGGACAAACCTTTTCTGGTGAAGGCTGAAAAGCATCTACTTTGTATTATTTTTTAAAGATTGTGCCTCCCTTCATTATCATATCATACTTAGTAGGGATGCTATTCACTGCATTGGAATATATGCTTGCATTACACTTGTGTAATTGTTAGACTGTTCTTAATTGCCTGCAAAAAACATTCTTGCCTGATATACTCTGGCACTATGAACATTACCCCCTAATTAACTATCTTAATTCCTCTAAATTAAAGAAAGCTCATTAAGAATATTGCCATTAACATATTTTTGTTATTAATACCTTAGCTTTATCCTCTGCATCAAGAAAGCAAAAGATATTTTGTTCTTTCCTTGAGCTGAGGTGTAAGGTTTTATTTTCTTGGGCAATCGAAGGCAATTTTCCTGGGTCTTAACTCCGCATTTTTGAGAGCTGCTTGAAACACAACACATCCTGGATTCATTTTTTTCCCCTGTTGTCACATGCTGCGTAGTCCTGAAAGTTGTTCCATTTAGGAGAAGGAAGTTAAGTAATTGCTCCCTGACAGACCTCCCTGTCAACTGTTCAGCATACCGGCACTAGGTTGTTTGGTGGGAAAACATCTAAAGTCAACATAGGGAGGTACTGGAAATAGCATTCAGATGGTTGGGGAATACCCAGTGGGTCAGATGGAAGTGCATGAAAGAGTTGAGCAGAAGCAGAGTAAGGAACCATTTAAAGGAACCCTTTGATGACTGTGTAACTGTGTTTCTCTTTTGGCTACCAGGATTTCCCTGGAGCAACTGCCCACTAGCCAGTAGTGAACATACCTGTTGCTGGTAGATGCGAAGATTTTTCTGTTGACTTATACTTGGCTCAGGCGTGAAAACCCTGCCTTGAGGTTAAGGGTAATTACTACTGCATAATAAAGACATGTGGGGCTGATTAGTTCCAGGCCAGATAGGGAGAGAGGGTGGATGGTTCCCAGGTAGAAATGAAAATAAGACAGATGCTCTGCTCCTGGGAAGTGGCTCTTCAGGCTGAAGCCTGTTCCAGATGAGGATTTGGGTACTCAGAGGTGGACAATGGTAAAATTAGGTCCTGCAGTGAATCAGCTGCTGCCTAACCCTAAGAGTGTCTGGGTTTGATATTTGTCTAAACACCTGTAGCAGGACTTCTGTGTGCCCAGGACTGCTGTGCCTGATCGTGATCAGTGACCTGATCACCTGAAAGTAAATTGAGCACCACTCAAAGCCTGTCCTGATGTGAAAGGGTGACTGTTTCAGCTACCTGAGAAAAGGCAAAGGCTCTTGGTTACATCCAAGAAGAGGCAGCACTGGGAAGGGTATTTTGAGGACTGCAACTCAGAGCTTAGGCAACAAAGTTCTAACTCCTTCCTGCTTCAGTGCCTGAACTAGTTCTGTTCACGACTGAGGAACAGCTGTCTGTGCTTGTTGCAGATGACTGAATAAGGACTATGATTATCAATGCTATTCTTGTCACAAGGAACTGGAAAGGTTTTAGTGATAAGGAGGATGCACTTCAGGTTCCTCAGTGATGCAAAATGCTAGGCTGCAGATCTCCCTGTGAATTAATGAAACACTAGCAAAGTTGAAACTGAGTGTCCCCCCAGAAGAACTGGTCAACTGTATGCTTGGTTTGTTGATGTTGGTTTTGGTTTGTTTTGTTTTTTTAACTTTTTATTTTTTTGGTCATCACCTTCTTTTTCTCTTTTTCTCTTTGGTTCATACAGTTTTGCTTTTATGCTTTTCAAGTACACAATTTTTTGCCACTACTGTGGATGAATTAATTTTATGAGAATAGCTGTGGCGGTCCTTTACTAATGGGGGAAGAGGGCAGGAGGGATGACTTCAGTACTCCTTTGATTATGGATCTCATTAATTACTCTCCAAACCAAGTGGTTTTTTGCTCAGAGCTGTTTCCACTAGCCATAATCTCCTTCTTTTTGGTTTATACCTGAAAGGGTAATTGCTTTCTGATTCTGTACTTGCGTATTTCCAAAACAACATTTCATCCAGCTTCATCATACACCTCCTCCCTTTACAAAACTTGGCTTTGCCCTGTTAGGAAAGTTCCTTATTTAGCCGTATCTTAAGACACCTGCCTGATGATAACCCAGGCACAGCCTGTAGGTGGAAATTGCTTGTCCTCTGCATGCCCGATACAGTCAAGACCAGAATTTACATAGAATCATAGAATAGTTAGGGTTGGAAAGGACCTTAACATCATCAAATTCCAACCCCCCCTGCCATGGGCAGGGACACCTCACACTAAACCATGTCACCCAAGGCTCTGTCCAGCCTGGCCTTG
>WYDI02004862.1:0-67374 GCA_009867235.2 Psittacus erithacus
GGGGCAGGTTTCTGTCCAGGCATTCAGCTGGGATATCTCTAAGCCCAGACAGACTTTGCTGATGCCAGCTTCATCAGGCTGTACACAAGCTATACCCTACCACATAGGGTCCAAGTGAGTTCAGTTGTACAAATGGAAACCCAGCCTTCTAAGAACACCCAACTGCTTTTAATGCTGCGTGGAGGGGGTTGGTGTGACACAGCTGTCAGCTTTCCAACTGTTCTCTCATTAAAACAGCAGTTTGGTGTGCATCTAACCTGAAAATTACAACTGTACATTGCCCCAGGCTGATGACTTGATTTTATTAAAAAAAGAAAGGAAATGGGTCAGTTAAATGCTTCAAATACTGGTTGGGCAGGTTTTGTTACAAAAGGCCCAAGATGTTTTCTGGCATTTAGCTGTGTTCAGTTTGTAGAGGCAGAAACAAAGGAGCTGCCATGGGAAATAGGTTTTTCCAGCTGCACAGCTCTGTGAAGCTGGGAAGAAAGGCTGTGAAGCTGCTGATCCTGTGAAGGACCTGGCACGGTAACAAGGAGTAGGACTTTACTATGCTAAATGCTGTGCAGACAGACCCAGATGCAGCCCTTTCTCCAAAGAATTTACAAGCTAAAATAGACAAAAGATGGGAGCTCCTCCTGCTTACTCTGCTTGTGTGGGTACCTGGATAGTGCTGTGCTTCACATGTGAAGGGTTGTGGCTCCAGCCTCAGAACAGGACTGTGGGCTGGTAGCAGGAAGGTGATCGCTCACCTCTTCCTGCGTTGTCACCCATGGGCAGTAAGAGGGTCACCAACTGCACAGTCTTGCATTGTCTTTGTTCTCTCCCAGGGTTTGCTGGTCTCCAGCATGGCTTTTCTCGCTGGGGATCAGATGAGATCTTTCCAGTTAGCAGATGCCCAGGTCCTGTGGTTAAACAGCATAAGAAAGGCAGTGGCCTTGGTGCAGTGACTTGCCCCTGTACACACTTTCAGTGTTCTCACCCACGCCACATCCACTGGCCACAGCACCGTATCAGACTGATTGTGAAGGTGCCCCGCCCATCAGAGGTGCTGTTGTAGAGCTGGGCTAGTTGCTGCAGGAGGCAGCAGACTGTCGAAGAGGCTGCTGGGGGCCTGGCTCAGCCTGCATGGGCTTGCCTGTTAACTTTCTTTGGCAGGGAAGGGCCACAGGTGTACTTTCAGCTCACCCAGACCAGGCAGTGCAGGCCACAGGTTTGCAGCAAGCATATTTCACTTTTCCTGCCTCTCCTGGGTTGAGAGAGGGTAGCTGTGGATTAGAGTCTGCTGCTCCTCCCGTCCCAGGCTTGTTGAAGGCCACTGCTGCAGTGTAAGACCACAGCTGGCAACAGAGGGGCAGGAAGGGCAGGAGGCTGTGTTGTCCTGGGGCACCCTGCACCTTCCACAGAACAGGACATACTTTGGGCATGCCTTTGTGAAGGTAGAACAACCTTCTGCTATTAAGTACTGGTTTCTGAAGCACTCTGCTGCCTATCAGAGCAGCAGCTCTTCTTGGGGAGACTAGTTCTTAGTGTGAGCTGCTCCAGTGGAAAGAGGCAAGTAATGGAGGATTCAAAGAGGAAAAAAGGCATATTTTTTTTTGGTAGTTCTGGACAATGGTAACAGATACCACAGCTATTCACCGCATAGCTGACCAGGCAAAGTCAGGAGTAAATTAATGAAATGAAGTTACTTAACATGCTGCATTGTGAACCTGAGTGTGCTTGGTATATCTTGGAACAGCTTCCCAGAAGACTGGGAAGAAGCTGGGCTTTCTGAAGTTTTCTGCTTTTTAATAATAAAAACCACACTAGAGGGCATACTAGCCTCTACTTGAGCAAGCCTGGATCTATCTGATCACACAAGGAACCACCCTTCTGCCTGGGGTGACTCAGATGAAGTCATTTAAGAAACCAAATTTGCAGTTAACAGTCAAAGGTTTTAAAAGAATCACGTCGTCTCTGCTCTCTCACCCTTCCTGTCAGGTCCAAAAGCCAAAGGCAGCCTCACACATGGCTAGTGCTGTAAACAGAGGGGAAAGACTGCTCACTGGAATTTCAGATGACGCCGCTGGGGAAAGATGGGCCTTCATTTAAACCACACCAGTACTGGGTGCCCTCTCTACAGCTGCTCTTGCTGGATACAAATCTTTATTTATGATTAGGTGTAGCTGCTTGCAGAGTACTGCGATCATTATGGAAAGGAGTATGTATATGAAATATATCCATACTCACAAAATGAGTAAGCAGGACCACACAGAAAAATAGGATGGAGAGCAGCAAGTGAACAGTAATGAAGCATAAGCAACAGAGAACAGAAAGTTAATACCAGGCAAGATGGCCTCATGCAGACACCCATCATTTGAGGATGCACATTTCTCAACCAGCTGACACCACCTCCAAAGCGTGGCATCTGATGCAGGGTACCAGCAGCTCTTGGTTACCGAAGTGCCAAGTTCAAGTACTTCCCAACAAGTATTTAGGGATTTGGTCGTTGACAGTTTGCCAAGAAGGTGAAGACCAGAACACTTCAGTATGGAAGGAGATAAGACTGTAGCTGTAAACCATACTGAAGGAATGGTTTCCACATTCATAAATATGCAGCAAAGAAGTTCTGACATCAGGTGTATAGTAGCAATTAAGATGAGCAGCAGTACACAGGATTTGGAAAAACAAGGACTGAAATCAGATAACCTGTTGTCAAGTGTCGGTTCCAATTGTTTCAGTTTTATAAACTCCAAACTAGAACTTGAATTAGAACAGTGAAAACCACTGTTCTGTAGATCCCTCTCCAGCACACTCCAGGTACTTCTGCAGCACCTTTCCCTGGGAGCAAAGGGACCATATGAGGAAGACTCCAGCCCAGACAGACATTTCAGGCAGGCACTGAAGTGCCCTGGCAGAGCAGGGCAGTGGTCTAGACCCAATCCCCAGCACACGTACCAAGGTGTTGTGCCATCTAACCAGCTCTGCCCATGAATTTTCAGGAACATGCAGCTCTGTTAGTGTGGTTTCAGTGGTTATTCTGTACTTGATGAGCACCTTAACCTGCTATGGCAAGTTCCACCTGAGAACAGGATGACTAGGCGTTACTCCTGGGGTGAATCCTACCAGGGGTGACTGCTTGCCATTGGTCTCCCGCTGCAGGTTCATCTCATCATAAAACCATAGAGTGGGGGTTGGGTTGGAAGGGTCCTTAAAGCTCATCCAGTTCCAACCCCCTGCCACGGACAGGGACACCTTCCAGTAGACCAGGTTGCTCCAAGCCCTGTCCAACCTCAGCCTTATGCCAGTTGGCTACTGCATGCCGGCCAAGGGCTGCTTTATTTCAATAGCAACTGCAAAGCTGGCAGCACTTCAGCTTATGGGATGTGGATTTTACTTCTGGCAATGATAAAAGTTGTTTTTACGGTAAAATACATTTGTTGTCAAACTTAGCCAGGGGAAATCAGTCTTATCAGAGGTCTGAACTGTGACCCAAGGACTGACCTCACTGCCAAAAGCAAAACAGAGTGGGGAAGTGCCTGGTGCATCGCCCTGAAAATTTGGCTGATGAGAAAGCTGCTTTCAGACCAGAGCTACTCTCTTATCATCAAATGGACTATGTAAATGTTAAGTAAGCAAGCGTTAGGATTTTGAACATAAAGAATAAGGGGTTGAAACAGTGGGAACAGGTACAGCAGGTGGCAGAAAGCCCAGCACTTTTGCCAGGAGACTGTTCCATAATCAACTCTTTAAGCTCACTTGCTTAGAACAGCCTGGGTGGCTCACCATGCTTTTACCAAGGAGCTGGATTTGACTAACCACCAGGTTCTTAAAAGGATTCAAATGCGTTCCTGCTGCAGATCTGAAATGACAGAGGTCTGTGCTTTTGGCAGCCCAGCTCTCCATACTGAAGGGGCTGAAGCAGTGGCAAGTGCCCACTTTGGGAATTAAAACACCTTGCAAGATTTGCACTCCCCATCCAACCGGCTGCATGCTCACAGGAAGCTCTGTAACAAATAGTGGGCTGCTGGCTTGAATTTGGTAGTGGCAAGTAAGAGAACAGATACAGGATGCGCATATTCCTGACAGCCCCAAGAAGCTACCCAGAACTTCACAGAGGAGGACTGCCTCCTCCCTGCCCACATCACAAACACTGATCCATACAGCAACAGATGTGATGAGTGGTGCAGGAACAAGGAGCACTGGACCCCAGCCTTCCTCCAGTGCAAGATATTTTTAGTTTCTAGAAGAAAGTTACTTTGGCAAAGGTTCTAAAATATCTTTAAATCTAAGCACCTTACTGTAATGTTGTAATGCAATTCTAAGAGATCCCACAAGTAATAAACAGGTTTGGGCCAGGAGCCAAGACAATTTTCAATACCTTCTCCATTATGTACTGGCAGATCTTCGAAGTATGCACCAAGCTTGGGTGTGTAGTTTGGTTTTGTTGCTCCTGAAATGCAACCTCGCCCCCCTCAGTATATGCAGGGCTTTTTTTTTTTTCCAACAGTAGCACAAAAACAGTAGCTGAAGTAGAACTTCCTGCAATTCAGGTGTACAGAGAGTGCTGGATATGAAACAGACTACTTCTTATGTGTGTGTAACCAAATGGCTTTCAAAGACCTGGCTTAAAAGCCAGCAAGGAAATGTTACTCTTTGATGCTTCTAGTGCACTGCATTAAAATTTACACAGAAACCGGCACAACCATGCAATGACAAGCAGGATTCTCCAGCACAGAGTGTTTAAGTGCTTCGTGTGCAGAGACCATACAGCAAAACCAGAAATGCTTGGGTTTTTCCAGCAAATAAACTTAACCACATGCATCTCTCCCAGTTAAATCAGAACAAAAGACATCAAACCAGTCTATGTTTTAATGGAAAAGGACAATGCCTTAACTACAAAATATATTAAAATATGTTAATAAGTTACTGTAAGAAAAATAACTGTTCTGAAGCTATACCTGTCTTGCATAAATATCACATCTACACTTAAACTAATGCTTCCTTCATGAAGCTTTGACCCCTGTAATAAAATCTCACCTGACAGCTTAACTACAATGCTACCTTTGCAATGACTTCATGTTAGAGAATAGGGGACTGAATTAACTGCTTGTTCCTGGTCCGTTATCTGCCTGCAAATGCTGCCTCTGTGCAACTGCTGCTCCTCTTCTCATGAAGGGGCTGCTCCCACACGCATTATCCTGAACAGTGTATGAAAATTGTTGCTTCTTATTGCATCCCGACAAGCACTGATCACTTGTGCTTTAGGTTTGCCAACTGTAAAGAGGGGAGAAGAAAAAAAAAAAAAAGGGAAATAAAAGAAAAACGCTTCAGTTAGTAAGAAACTGGTAAAAATATGAATTTGATCACATCTCAAAATTTAGGGGATTCTTTCAAATATTTTTTAAACACACACCTTTTTTCTAGTGCATAAATAAAATCCTTTCTTTAAAGAATTGTCTGTAGCTCTATTTTAAGAGAGCTTAAAGGACTTGTTGAAAAGGGAATGCCATAAACAGACAAAAACATACCTCCTTACCCAAAGACCTACAGAGCTAGTAATGCAGACAAACAGCCCTGCTTGACAGTTAATTTATAATGTTGCTTAATAAAAACAAGAACTTAAACACTATTTTAAAAAGTGCTTTTAAAATTGTGTTCAACAAAACTAGCAATTTCTATACCATCCAGAAAGCTGGAAACCACTTTGCACTGTTCTAAAATCATGATCCCAGATGCTACTGGACACTCACAGTTGACTGTTACAGGCAATTGTCTAGGCCTGAAAAATGAAAGATAACTTCTACCAATTTATTATCAGGCTAACAAGCCTGAAGCCACTTAACTAACCCAGGTGGCCTCCAAGTCCATCTTACCTGCCTCACTATGGTCCCAGAGTCCACATTCCCTTCAAATACACACACACACTTACCACGTAACTGCCCAGCCCTCTGGATTGCCCGATTCACAGCTTTCAGGTTATTCAAGAGCTCTGTGTGACTGTTGCAACGTATTTTGTATTGACTTATTAAATCTCTGTTAAGATCATACAGTTCAATGTAACGTGTCTTCATGTTTTTCCTGGAGGGGAAACAATCAGTCCAGTTATTTGCATCTCTGGGGACAAGAAAGTCATTCCCGGTTTGTCAATATAAAGGTGTAGCAATACATGGTTGCAATGACTACTATGGTTACCCGCATGTCGGGCAGCTATAAGTCAACAGGCTTGTCTACACATGTTGGTTATATGTATTCTTTATTGCTAGCTTTGCAGTTACTTCATAAGGCAACGCAAAGAGGAGATGCCACTTTCCCCATTGAAACTAACACTGCCCTGCTGAGGCCTCTCTTGACAGTAACGACAGGGCATTTGCATAACATAGCAACCCGGAGTGAAAAGACTTGACACCTAAGATTTCTTTCTTAGTGTTCTCAAAAGTTCATACACCACAGACAGCTTTCACTGCCTTCCTTCAGTGTATCTTTCTAATGTATCCCACCATCCCAAGGTTGATTGATCCCATGGGCTCTATGTTAAGCCCCTATCCTTGCCCTTTTGCCTTCCCCAGACTGGTTTTCCACCTGAAAAGCAAGACAAGGCTCAAGGGGAGCTCATGTGGGACCAGCAAAGGAACCAATTTTGCAGAGTTGTAACTAGGCAACCCTTGCATTACACAAATGGGGTTTTGTGCTCTTTTCTGCCTGAAAAGCAAAGACTGGCTGTTCTAAACACGAAACACACACAAGGTAAGCAGCAATTTCTCACATGTCCCCCTGGCATCGTGAGTCTTCTGCTTGAAGTAGCATGCTGCGGATGAGTCTGGAGTGTTCAGCCATGTCGGCAGTGAGCCTCTGATTCACAGCATGGTGTTCATCCACCTGTACAATGCAAACAGTCAGCAGAAAGGGCCTCTGGCACTCTGGGCATACGGGTAATAGTTCAAGCTAAACCTTGGCCAAGTGTATTAGGAAGTAACATCCTAACTTAACCTACCAGCATCCCTGGGACCATTCTCCTTGCACTGACCCCCCTGCCTCCAGTACCTTGGGGTGATCAGGCTGAGATATACGCACCTTATGCCCCCACTCAAATTCACAGCTTAGTCTCCCAAACACTTTACATTAAGCGATCAGCTGCTGATGCCCAAGGGCCTGAATAAACAGAAAGCAGAGGGTGCCCCACTGTCCTTGTCACAGAATATACAGCAAGCCTTAGCTGGCCAATTTCCACAAAGACAGAGCAGTTAAGAGATGCTCTCATAAAAACATCCCTAGTGACTGCTTAGCTGCCAATTTAGAAATGCCTGATACGTACTTACCTTGACCAACACCTTTCGCAGTTCCTCAAAGTATGCAGGGAAATCTGCTTCCACCTGCAGATCTTCAATGGCCAGAAAGGAGGCCATGGACTGGATAATATCACCAGCCAGATCAATATTATCCGTATTGATGGAAATCTGTTAGAAAGGAAAGAAAGCACTTCAGTGCTCTTCCATGCCAAAGTATCTCCCAGAACTGCCCAGCAGGACTGCCTCTCACACCCAGGCTCAAAGCAGTTCACTCTATCAAGAGGCAAAACTGCTGCATGAGAGCTCAAGGGCTTTCAGTAGACAAGGAAACACTGAATTGAAAGGAGCTTTTATCCAAGCCTGGGCCAAAGAGGCATCTGTGCATACAAGAACAGTGCAAAAGTTACAATCAGCTTTTGTGCTTCAAAATACAGCTTCCTGAAACCACTCTGTGTGTGAACAAATACCTTCCTACAGATGTGTAGGCTAAGAATTTTAATTCATTAACAGGCCCTGGAATTTTTACCAACTAAATAGGCCCAAAAGTTTCCAAAAGCATCCCTAAATCATTAGTATTTTCTCTGCCTGTTCAGTCGTCCTTCATTTTTACTGACTCACACTGGCACCACCCTTAAGTTTCACGGGAAGATAATTAAATGGGTGTTCCCCTCATTCATGAAGGCACTCACCTCTCCACCAGGCTTGACTTTGATGCAGAGCTGGCCTGCATTACGAAGGGAAGTGAAGCAAATCTGAAAGGGAACGCTCTGAAATTCCACATCCTCTGGTAGCAAGAAGCTCTGATTCAGCCACATAACAATCTTGCAAAAATATTAGGAAGAGCATCAGCCATTATCTGTGTGGAAAGCCTGCAGAGCCATGCGCTATCCCTTCACATGATGTACACCAGGGCGTTCTGTTCAGGGTACCTTAGAAACTTCATTTATTAAATCTCATCTCCTAAATCCATTTTTAGAATAAGAACAGTTGAATCCTTGCTCTAAAGCTGAATATTCCTAAAAAAATCAAATCCAACACCCAGAGATCACAGCCCAATGTCAAAACATGAGCCCAGGCCTGGAGACTGGAGAAAGCTGAGAAGCAAGGCTTGGTCCTACTGCAAGAAGTTGAAGAGAAGTTTCATCTTGTTTTTGCTTTGGGCATTTAATGCAATAATGGTCATGTAAAGATGGCAGAGCCCTACAGTTACGAGGGAAATGACCAGCTCTAATTACTGCCATCTTGCAATTCAGATCCTTTAGAACCAAAGCTACAGCACTGCTGCTCAACTGTTGTGAAACTGAGCCATTATTTGGGCACTGCACTGCCTTTTTCTGGCTCTCTGCTCACTTACAGAATTCCTCACTCGCTACAGGGCTCCTGTCGTTGACATTCCATCAGCTGTCACACAGCAAACAAGATTAATATTTGAAACGCCTCATGGTCTCAGGCCATTAGTTCCTGTAGGAACTTCTGAAGCAAGGAATGCCTCAACTGAGACATCTTTTAATGAAGGAAGAAAAAGCACTGAGACAAATTGTAATACACAAACTCCAAAGGCCAGCAGGACAGTTAACTGCACAATTTTTTCCTTTGCTATTGAAAATCTCAAGCTAATGGCAAACCCTCCACCTCCTCAGGATTTTAAAACAGGACACAGAGCAGAAACTCACCCTTTGTGGCCTCTCATTCACCATACAGTTAACAAAGCTCAGGGGCTCCGCGGCTGAGTCCGGGCTGCTCAGGGCATACATTGAGAAGCGGGGAAGTTGTCTTGTCAACTCAAATACATGGAACTGTGTGCTGGAAGCAATCCAAAGGGAAAACAGTTACTGACATACCAGGGATTCACCTATTGCAACAGTTCCTGGTTACCTTCTAGCTGGCAACTGACATCAGCAGCTTTCGGCTACGTAATCGGCTGCCTACCATTTCCCAGGGGAAAAAAACACTGGAACTTGGAAATTCCAGGCTTATCACATCATGAGGTTAAAAAACTCATCCCCATTGCTTACACTTTCCATAATCCCTCCAATGAAATATACTCTCTAGGCTAACACATTTACGATTTTACAATGTGATTGGATATTTTTCTTTACAGGTTCAGTGAAGTCTTTTACTAAAGGAAATAATAAAAACAGAGAAAATGAACAATAATTCAGTCCCATGGGTTCTTTCTGCAGTGGTTGGCTAGCTCTCAAAATATGCCTCTCTGTTCAGAGAAAGGATGCTGCTTCCTAGGGCACTGCCAGGTCTGGCAGATGTGAGCAGGGACAAGTTGTTTTCAAGTGCATGTGAACAGTCATTTTATTTCTACGAAAAACTGGCAAAGCACTGGCTTGAAATCAAGCATATGGTACTTCCTATTTGCTCTGAAAACAAATGGGTTCATAGTTACTTTGTAGCTTGAAAGACACCACTATGTCTCCAAGCTTGCTCAAGTAGTTCCCACAGAGGAGCCATCACCTGGGGCATGGGGAGGCAGCCACTGCAAGCAGGCAGCCTGGATACAGCTTCTGCCTCTCCTGACTCCCTCCAGAGACCCACAACAAAGCAACCTCCCCCATAACAATTGCTCGCTGCTCCCTTAAAGGCAGGGCCAGAGCACAACAGGTCCCAGTGACTCCAGGGCATTTAGTCTTTGTCTGGAGAAGAGCTCAGCATCAAAGGTTCGACAGTTTTTTTAGGAAAGCATTTAAGCTCTCCTTCCAGTAAAGGAGAGAAGTGGGGCACCACAGAATTAAAGGAGCACTTCCCACTGGATAAGCATGAAGCCATATCATTGCTGCATTGTGGTCACACACTTGGCTCTGGACCAGCGGAGATCACAACACAAAACTCACCTGTTCCTGTAACCCACAAAGGCTTTGATGTGCAAATCTACAGGAACATCCTTGGCTGGTGTAAGGGGAACACGAATACAGCCTGAGAGATTCTGGGGACTGGGGTGTACCACATGGCTCTCTCCTTCAAATATGCCCTCAGCAAAGATCAGCACAGCACGGATGATTGTGTCTTAGCAACGGGAAGAAAAAGCAGTTCCTAAATTAAAAGCTGTCCGCTGGCAACACACCACCACTATTTTCAGTATTAAGCATGGTCGACTCTTTACACACCTCCTCTGAGTAATCCAAGTGATCAGCATTGTCACGTTTGGACCTGACTGCATCCTCAGCACATGTGGTGCTACGTGAATTTGGTATGTTGGGGTAGTTCCAGTTTTGCATGTAAAAGCAGCTGAAGTCCAGCTGCACTCATGCAACACCCTCACTAGCATAGGGTTAATGTTTAGAGTCAACACAAGGAGTACTTCAGGGATCACCAAGATTCTTTCATCCAAGTTAAATGTTAATTGTCTTGGAAAATAACACATAACACGAAACAAATTCCACCAAACTCCTCTTCTCTTAGACCCATCAAAAGAACACAGCTTGAGTCGAAACTCTGTGAAAGGAAAGCAGCCACAAAGGGGATACTACAGACAATAAAGAGGAGACAGGCAAATCATCAGCTAAATATAACTAAATATTTGTATGAATTCACATGAAATGAATGTCAATGGTTGCAGGTTACTACTCACCATTTGTGGTGGAAATACATAGCTCCACATGGGCAGACCGGCTGTCAGAACCCAGATTAACCAAGAGGGCTGTCTGGAGTTGGGTATTTGCTGGAATCACACCTCTCTGCCCATCTATTTTCTTAGTGCTCAGTTCAGCCTGTTGCAAAACATACACTCTTCACTATCACAATGTCAGAATTTTCATTCAAGCACCCTAGAAAACATTCACATAAGTCAGTCCTCTTTTCTTACAGGAGGTTGCATTACAGCAGTTCCCAGACTTTACACAGCTATGCAGGCAGCTGGATTACGCATGGAGATGTGGACACTTGACTGCAATCTATTCCAAGTGGTTTATCGCTGATGAAGATCAGGGTCTGTACCCAAACTTTTACTCAGAAAAGCATTTAACATCTATTCAATTTTAAGTGCATGATTAACTCCATACTTTCGCTGTGGTGGTCTTATACTATTCAAATATGTTTGCGCTTTTCACAGACTGTTTTTTGAAGCTCTTTATTTCTGTGCCTCCACCATCAAGCCACAAGTGTGCTTTCCACACCCTGACAGTGCTGCAGTTCTCACACAATTACCTGATCATCTCACACAAGCCCCTTTGGCTCCTGAGATGGCTTCTGCATTTAAAAAAAAATTTCAGTTGTAAGCCAAAGCACAGGGCTGGACAGAATCCAGCTCCAAACACAACTGCTCTGGCAGGAAGAAGGAGCAAGGAAAATGTTACTTATTAAAATACAAAAAAAAAGTTCTGAACTCACACAAGGAGCAAGCCAAATGCAGAAGGAGGAAGCCACAGCAGACAATCTTGCTGCATGCCAAAGGTTACAGCTCTGATTTGTTTGGACTGCCCCATGACCGCTTCCCAGATTACTCCTGATTTATTAGCAACAGGAAGGTATGTTTCAGCCCTACATCTTGCTTAAGTAGTACCTTTGCACTTTCCTCATAATTTCTTAATTCCAGCAGCAGATTTTGTTTCTTTTGACTAAGTTCTCGGATCAGATCCTGCTCAGCACTTGTATCCATTAGGTTTCCTTTCATCTCCTCACCTCCTGGCAGATAGCCTCGGACTGTACAGAAACAAAAAAGCCCATTTCAGCAAAGCTTTTCACAGCTTTCCTAATTCTTTCATTTCTATAAGAAGACCCCCTTGTACCACCTCAGCAGCAAACACTGGTTCTGATCTCCAGCTGAAAACCTGAGTGTTGATTTACACCCACAAAGGCTCTGACTTTCCAGATGATCAGGACAAGAGAACTGTGCATTCGAAAAAAGGTGAATTTCCAACCAGCCTTTAAGCTGTCTTAACCCGACCAGACAAGCGCAGAGTCCAGCTCTTCTGCCACAGGATTCCCACTGCAATCATTCTTTCAGGTGCTTAGACAAGTTTGCAATTATGCTAAATTAGTAAAACGTTTACCTGAATTTCTAGAGCTGGTCAGAGGAATTGCTGCTGTCTGGAAGTGACTTCAAGTCACTGTCAGTCAGCTGGTGGTGTCAGCCACACTAGTTTTTCCCCAAATCAAGGGATACTTCAAGGGGTAAGGCCTGGAAGTATCCCAGTGGAGCAGAGTTATGGAAATACTTCCAACTGCCTCTGGAGACAGAAGAGCTGAGCAGATGGGACAAAAAAGCTTGCTATAAACTTCCATTTTGCTCTAGGGCTGTGTGATCTGATTACAACTGACAATGAAAGTGAGGGACAAGTGTCTTTTGCCTGCTGCCTGACTGCATATGACTGCTGCTGCCCCATAAAAAGTTGTAGGGAACTTGAAAAGCATTCAGCATGCACACTGTCCTCCAATGAAAGGACCTGCTTTATTATTTCTGAGTGAATCATTCATTTAAAACAGGAGCAAGACAGAAATACAAAAGAACACCTCATGTGGAAGGATGCTGGCCCCAAACAGAACTCTAACGACAAGGACTATGAGAATGCATAGCCCAACAACTATTCAATACTATTTTACTATTTAGTAACACCTAAACACTCCAGCCTAAAGGGATTCACAATGTGCCAAGGTTTGTTTATGACAGACTCATCAGAAAAGACGATCATGTTCAGTGATGTTAACCTACACAGCTCTGCTAGGACAAGGTTTCTTCAGAGCTGTACAATATTCCCCTTCTGTAAGCTTGGGAATAAGGTTTATATGCTGAAGCCCAAGCACAGTAAATCCCCACAGCCTGTGATTAAGACAGGCAGCAAAACACACTGGTATTTAACAAGGACGGGCTTTTGTTCCAAATGGGCTGTGCCAGATCCACTTGTCTCAAGCCACCGATGCCAAGCAGTCAGATAATCACACATGTGTCTTTCCTGAAGCCATCCCTGTAAATTCACGCTAAGCTTATTCAAATAATCTGTGATCATATTTGTACCCACTCACAGTAACCAGGTTTCACTTCTTGAATGCACGGTGGGATAAACCTACTGGTCCTCCAGTCTTAGGATAGCATTTTCCAGGGAGCAAAGCATTGTTAACATCCAAAATTTCTAACAGGAGAACTATTCATCTTTAGAAGAAAAACAACACACACAACTCCTTAACTCTCTAAACACCTTTAACCACTGTAAAGCAACCAAAAAATCATCACATATAGGCAAGAAGATACGCTATACATTCACCTATAATAATGTTGCCTGAAGAATCACAATCTGTACTGAATGCAGTTATCTTTGCATTATTAGGATGGGACTTCTTGCGTCAGGCAAATGAATTTTGATGCTTCTTAAATCATAATGAAACTCACACTGATTATCACAGGAAAGGTAATATTCAAAATCCTGTTTGCAGATAGCATAACTAAAAATTCTCCTAACTTCACATAAAGCAAAAGGAACTCGGCATGCAAAAATACCTGTGGAACTGAAACAACATTTAGCTAATCTGAGGTAATGTGATGTGCCTGATATTATTGTGTATTAAATTAATAACCTGAACAGCACTCTTACTTTCACCATCAACTGAACAGCAGATTAACTGGTTGCTCCCATCCATTCTGTAATCGCCCTCCACCACTCCTGCAATTGAGGAAGCAAAGTTGTCCTTAAAGATGACCTCCCCAGTTCGGTCATTGCGTGCATCAACCTGGAATAACAAAGAGTTCCAAGACACATCAGGAAGAGAAAAGCTAGCTGCAAAATAGATGTCACGCCATACTCTGAGCTGTTAACCAAAAACCAGCTCTGCTCACAAAACAGCAGGTGAATTTGCAGCTCTACTGATCAGAACACCACATGTGAAATAAATACCATCAAGAAATGACCTCTAGACAGAATCAGCTAGAAGGAACTGCTCTTCAGAGATGCTTCCCTATGCTGCAAACAAGAGGAAGCAAAGAAGAAGACTGCTAGTCTGCACTGGCAAGGTTATGCACACATGAATGCAGCAGTGATGGGACTAAACCAGAAATAATCTTAACGCAGTATTTACAACCTCTCCTCTCAGCTGCAGACCTCGTGTGGTGAATGTTTTTTATACACAAATACCACAACCTTTAATTATCTTTCGCTGAAGAAGAAAGAGGGGGGCTCAGTTCTGTGTTGCCTGTCTTCTTCCAAAGCCCAGGACCCAGCACTACTCTTTCTAGGAGCTAAGGACTGTTTCAGTTCAAAAAGCAAGAAAGAGCGTGCCACTGGAAAAGAACAGAAAAAGGAGTAAATGAAGGAGAGCTTCTCTCTTGAACAATGTTATACACATAATCCAGCTTAAGTTACAATATACCTGGGCTCTAAACTGACGGCTTGATATGAAGTTAATTAAACTCCCCCAGGCTAATAAGAGTAATGAGAGGTGTGAAGGAGAGGTTGTAAAGCATAGCTTTACAAACAACAAAAAAAAACCCCAACAACCTGGCAAGCTGTGTCCAGGAAAGATTTGGCAGCTCGAACAGTCATTTCTGGAAAAGGGGAAAACCAAGCAACAGGCTTAAGAGCTGTATAGAATGCCTTCACATTAAATTAAATAATGCTTGATTAATCTTGCACAGTCAAGACTGATGCTGCTCTCCTGTTACATAACTGCTTTGTCTTCCCTATGTTTGAGAACACTGAGGACACATCCCAAAGGATTATTAGTATGTCCTCAAGACAGCTGAGGAGGCACTCAGGAGCTCTAGGATGTGGCATATGATCTCTGCTGCCACAGAAACAACTTACCACACCTTAGCCACAGAATCTGAGGTAAGCAGATCAGCTTTTCTCTGATCTTGGCACAGGATTCACCAGCCAAAGCAGGTTTACTGCAATAGTTCTCAGTTTTCAACAGCCTTTTTAATTTTGTGGCTGTTTTCCGTCAGACAATTTCACAGCCTTGTTCAAACACAGCTTCCAGATTTACAGCTCTTCATTTCACCTCTGTATAAACTCACCTTCCCATTGGACCAGCCAGTGATCAACTCAGATACACCATCAGAGTTCAGGTCAAATGCATGTATGCTAATTGCTTGGTTTTTAGACTGAGGAGAAAACACAAAGAACACATTAATCACAGACTAGTTTAGGCTGGAAATGACCTGGAAGATAACCCAGTTCCAGCCCCCTGCCATGCGCAGGGACGCCTTCCACTAGACCAGGTTGCTCCAAGCCCAGTCCAACCTGACCTTGAAGACTGCCAGGTATGGGGCAGCCACAGCTTCCCTGGCAACTTGGTCTAGTGGAAGGCGTCCCTGCCTGTTTAAGCCATCACCAGCAGTCCCAAAAGCACAGAAGAAACTGACACAGTATTAATTTTGTATGTATATATAAATATAGTTAGATATAAATATGAATTTTGTAAGACCAAAATTACATTAAGTTCTATGCTCCGCAGAAGATTTAAAATTCATCTCAAGGAGTCAGGGTAACATCAGAACAACTCAAGATAAGGTACCAAATCTAGAAACCTTCAAGGGAAAGTGATGCTATTCCAACAGCAGACTAACCTTAATCCTCCAGTAACGGTTTGTCTTCTCGTAAACTCCGACTGTTCCATTAGAAAGAGCATAACCAAACCGACTGCCACACATGGGGTTAAGCGCAGTAACAGTCTGTGAGGGGAAAGGAGGGAAAATGGGGATACAGGAGTGAAAACTTCTACAACTTAAGTAGCAGAGAACAGACTATACAATCTTTCCATCACAGGAAAACAATATTTAAATGAAAAATAAGTCTGTTGTAGGAAGCATGGAGTACTGACACAACTGTTTTTACAAATCAGTTTGAAATCACCAAAGGCCTGTAGGATTTCCTCATACAAGCCAAATTACCAGAGTTAAGATACAATTCAGCAAAGATCTGCAGAATTGTCCTCAAGCTATGTACTTTGATCGAGTATTTCCTATAACAAGCAGCAACATAACTGCTCATAGGATTTCTGGGGTCATCAGTGCTAACACACTATCACTGAAAACCTACTCCAAACACACAACACTCCTTAAGCTTCAGGAGCTGAGGATGCCAAAGAGTTTAAATTTACATGCGATGGGAAAGTATTAGAGACAGAATCATAGAATAGTTAGGGTTGGAAAGGACCTTAAGATCATCTAGTTCCAGCCCCCTGCCATGGGCAAGGACGCCTCACACTAAACCATGTCACCCAAGGCTTTGTCCAACCTGGCCTTGAATACCGCCAGGGATGGAGCACTCACAACTTCCTTGGGCAACCCATCCCAGTGCCTCACCACTCCCACAGTAAAGAACTTCCTTGTATCTAACCTAAACTTCCCCTGTTTAAGTTTGAACCTGTTACCCCTTGTCCTATCACTACAGTCCCTAATGAACAGTCCCTCTTCGGCATCCTTGTAGGTCCCCTACAGCATTGGTAGAAAATCTTTGCTCATGATTAGACAGATGGAAGTGCACAGCTGGACTTCCCTGGAATACAAATAGAACACCAGGCTAAGTATTACCTAAGTAACAGCTCCAGTGAAAGACCTGAGAGTCATAACTCAGCCTGCATCTCACATGCTGAGTTAAGATCCCATCACCTTACAATTCTTCATTGAGCTAAGGCTCTCAGTGCTTGGAAATGCAGGTTTTTCCATGCACTAAGACTAGAGATTTTAATATAAGGAGGAACAATTGCAATTATCTGCCAGCTCTTTTGTACAACATAGTACAGGACATTTCTTCAAGTCAAAAACTTCACCAACTTCTTAATTAAACTCAACTGACTATGCTCCTTAATTTTCTTACTATAAAACATGGTTTCCAAACCTTTACATTCCCTTTCATGATCTTCTCTAAAGCCTTTCCCAAGTATCATAACCCTCTACATTTCCAGCACCCAGTAAGGACGGAAGACCCCAGCAACAGTCAGAAATTCACAATACTCCCTGTATACCTGACTGCCCATTTATAAATTCAATAATCACAACAGTTTATGGCTTTAATTTCACCAGAATAAGTTATTAAACCAAAGAAAATGCAAACTATTCAAGCCTTCCAAAACAAGTACAGTGTATAAAGCCATTGTTCCCTGAATTTACCTTCCTAAAACGAAAGGTTTAGGTACAGCTGTGTCCTTTTAAATTAGGACAGTAGGACTCTGACAGGCCTCCTAAGACTCTGCAGGTGTGAATTTAAAACCATTCTACTGTGGATTTGGAAATAAATCACACACAACAAGGCCAGACCTTTAGCTTTCCATTAACTAGAAATCACACCATGACTCCACTGTACGGACAGCAGAATGTATTACAGGCCTAATGTGTTTTACAATGTATTACTAATTCCAACCATAGCAACAGCTTCCTTTCTTAGAATACTGCACAGATTTGTCTTTCATAGCTCTTCTTAAGTGTTTTAATAGATAACTAAGCTTTTTAGTCCCAATTTGAGCAACAGGGAGACCTCAGATCTTTAAGGACAAAGGTCTGTAACACGTCCTTACTCTACCCTGAGCCCAGAAGGGCCACAAGAACACTAAGCAAACTCTTAAAGGCAATGATAATGGTACTTTACTGCCTTCCAAGCAGTCAAAATTTAACAGTGAGGATTTTTTCTTGGTTGCTAAGCTAACGAGCAACTTCCACACCTTTTACTCTTCTCTTTGTAAACCCATACTTTCTACCCCATACTTTCCTTTAGGAACTGCAGCCCTGTTTGCCTAGGCACCCCCTTCTACCCTGCCATGCACTTATCTGGATATCCACAGGGGCAAGCTACTTCACTGTGATTGTGTCAATGCATTTGAGGAAACCTGTAGAAGACATTCTTTTGCTCAGAAGGCACTAAGAGATTCACAACCCAGTAACCTTAATAACCTTTTGAAAGGACCTTGACTTTTAGTCAAACAGCAGTTACTTTTCTCAACCTGGTGAAAGGTTTGTAAATAAACAAAGAAAAAAAGAACAAATAAAGGAAAAAACCCAACAAAAAACCTACGCATAATGAAAGATATTATCGAACTCTAAACTTTTGCAGTTCTAGCAGAATAAATACTGTACCAAATAGCTAAATAACTTCACAATCAATTTGTCCCAGAGAAGTTTCACCATACACAACAATATCAGCTTCACCAGCAATTATAACAAACACTAGCAAGAAGTAATTTACCTCTGTCTCTGACATTTCTGCCACAATCTCATCTTGTTTGAACACCCGGATGTCGAAATCTTCAGAGCCAACAAGAAGCTAGAAAAAAATAGTCTACCTTAAAAATAGTTATTCAAGCTAAGGAAATCAAAAGGACTTAAGTGCCCAAGGGGGAAATAAACATCCCAAGTACAGCAACAAAGAGGTTTTAACAGCTCTATGAAAAGTTGCCAGTGGAACAAAAGGTACCCTCGGCCAAAACACCATTTCAGAAGCCTCCTATTGATTAAGTATTAGTTATTCGTTGTTTCATCAAGTTAGACTCTACAAAAGCACAGTGAAATATCTGGGGTAGAAATGAGAAAATATATTTAGGAGCACCAGGGCCACGCTCTTTTCTTACTGTAAAAGATTGAGTGCTCTAATTCCTAACTGCAACTGTAACATCAAAAATACTATGTTGCCTGTTGTTGGAGCAGAAGACCTGCAGCTCAATTCTGACTTGAACTACATTGTTTCACAGCAACAGCAACTCCCAGTTACTAGCCCACAAGCAAATAGCTGGGGAAAAAAACATCAAAATCACTGTTTAGTACTGAACACACCTCATTTAAAAAAATCCCTCAAAACTAATTAATCCAAGTATCAAACCACTGCTGCTCCTCCAACCAAAATGGTGGTTGCACTACTGAAATCATGGGTAAAATGGGCTTTAACTCAGTGTGAATGATTACACAAATAAGACACCAACACTAAGCTGGGTCTTCCACATTCTCATTCCTTATTGTTTCTTACATCTTTGTTCTTTTCATGTCTTCTAGTTAAGCAGGTAGAAGATGTTAACTGAAAAGGAAGTCCATGAAAGACCTCTTTCTAAAGATGGTCACAGGCTTCTATTTTGCAAACTGAGAAACCAAAGAGCAGATCTGCTTAGTGCCTTGCCCATAAAGTCAGCCATCAAATCAACGACAAACAGAACTATAAATCAAAGTTTAAACCCTGGAAGTACCTTTCCCCACTGCAACCGAAGAGTCTTAAATCTTCACTTGGCAGAATAAACACAAATGCATATCAAAGTGATTTTTAAAAAAAGATTAAAGGCTGCTCTTTTTTTCCTTCCAAATAAAGATGCTTCCAATCATTACAAACTAAATTACACCAAGCCAAGGTTACTGTACCTACTGAAATAATTTACAACAAATAACATATGTAAGAGGTACAGATTTCTTGACCAGTTGCAATTACCAGCAAAAAGTGACCAGCTAAAACATGGAATCCCGAAACAGTTATGGGTGATACTGCATTTCCCAGAGGTGCTTGAAGATGGGGGGTTAATTTAGTTTGATTCAATTCATCCACCTCAGTGCCTTTGATTCCACTAGACTGGAATTTGAAAAAGCAGAAAAAAACTTCTTCCCCAAAAAATGTTGAGCAAGATGAGATGAATTAATCTGTACCAATCTAACATCCCAAGGAAGAAAGTGACTACAACAAATTGTTTTTGTTCGCTACTAAATGACAGAAGTATATTCACACAGTTTTAAAATCAGTCAATTTTAAATGTGGACACGTTTTATGGGGGTGGGAAGAACAAATTAAGCTAGCACACCCATTTATCAGACAACACACAAAGTGATAAACAATTTAATAAGAGGTTTCTGTGAGTTTTCTTAGAATTCCAATTTTAAACTAGAGGCAGTTTCACAAAAGCCACAAATAAACTAAATTTAACAAAAAAAAAAAAAAAAAAAGAATCACCTAGATAATTAAGATTTAAAGAACCCTAAAAAAATATCAGCAAATGCAAGCTGGGCTAACTGGCAGGGTAAGTTAGCTGGATAACACATCCAACCCTGCTTAGCATCACATTATACCACCCACTGAGAATGAACTTTTCTCAAGGAGAAAAAAAACAGCAAAGTACCAAAAATAAAACAATTTAGAAGCACAAATGAAAAACATCTACAATTAGTGCCACAGATCAGTTTCCCGGTTTCTGAGTCTTCATACACTAGCTCCACTTTTTATAACCACCTCTCAGCACACAGGAAAAAAAAACAACCTAAGGGAAGCTGTGCAGGAATAGAATGGAAAACGTGAATTTTTTCTTACTTCCAGAAGACCCCAATCAAGCAAAGGGTCTGTTTTAGTAACACATAAGAGATGTAGAAGCCCTTTATATGTCACTATAAATACCACAGTCCAAGTAAACATTCAAAATTAGGATTCTGGGGAAACTAAACAGAAAAGCTTAAGTAATTATGATTAAAATTGCAAGACAGGTGACAAGTATTTTAGTATTTTTAACATTGTAATTTAACATCATATTTACTTGTATCTGACATATACACTAGGAAGCCATCAATTTCCTTGAAGATTCATATTTATAAGCATGATTCTTCGATTCATTCAGGATGAAAGAACATTTACAACAGAGAATGCCATACAAATTCACAACTTCATCCATCATCCCTTGCAGCCTACATTATCAGAATGGCAGCTCTTTCCTACTTATGAGGAAGATGCCTGTTACATGTTATTTTTATTTTAAATCAAAAAAGCAAAGATTATTTCATTTAGCCATGTCACTATGAAGAAAAGGGAGAACTGGATGTGAAGATGGATTTCTTGAGCTTACCAATCATAAGGAAGCTCTTTGCAGCATAGATTTTTAAGAGCTCATTTTTACACATAAGATGCTCACTAGCTCTTTATCTGAAACTTGAAAAAGGATTTAAAACCAAATTCAAGAAATACCACTGAAAACAGATGCCTTGCAATCGATGATCATGGGCATTTCAGCATATTTCTCCTGGTGTAGTTAAGGAAAATGAGAGAACTTTTCCATTAAAGCTAGGAATCAATTCACCAAAGCAAGGCAGTAATGCTGTAAAGACCTCAGCTATGCCTAGTTTTACACACCCTGAATAGTGCCAGAGACCACTGCTGCTCCTGAGACAGGGGCTGAGCATTTGTCTTCACTGGATCAGAAACTGAAAAAGCCATCACTTCACTTCAACTGGTAATGCAAGTCAGTCATATTTGATAACCCATGGTTTCTTACTACCATTTCACTGCAAGACCACAAAAACAGCTGAAAACACAAATAAATGGCTACAAACCTCAGTTTTGCCATCACCATCAAAATCACACAGTGCTAATGAACGAACATTGTCTCCAGTAACCTAAAATGAGAAAGACGGTCCTTGATACTGATGATCACTCTCAGAAGCTAAACTAATTTCATGATCTCAAAAACAACAGAACAATTGACACAGCCAACAGTCAAGCAACACCTGACTGCACTGAATACATGAACAAAACACAGTTTAAGGTCTAAGATAAATTAAGAAAGATGAACAGCCAAATTAATATTCATCATAAGAAAAAATTCAAGAGGAATTAGTGCCATTGAAAGACTCTTGTAATAGCATCAAAAGCATTATGTGCAGCCTTACTGTCCAAAAAAGGTCGTTTCCTTCATAATCAAAGCCCTGCAGGGCACAGTTTCCACCAATAATAGCAAGTGGAGAAGAAATATCTCCCAGATTCCCAAGAACTATTGCATTGGCTCCATCTGAAACCTATAGATATACAGCAAAGGAAAAAGAAACAGCAGACAATGAGACATCAGAATACACAAGTAAAAACAATGTCACCACTATCAGTTTAGCTGAGTTCTAGATTTTCTGAATTTTGTCTTGCTAGGTGATGTGTGACACGTTATGAAAGCTTGTTCTTGCATGTGCACACAAAGACATACATCACATTCATATGTTAAATATTCCAGGTATTCTAAAGCAAAGTGTGCTGAATCCCAGACTGGCCTTGGGTTGGAAGAGACTTTAAAATTCACCTAGTTCCACACCCCACCACCACAGGCAGAGAAACCTTCCACTAGACCAGGTATGTAACTAATGCAAAGAACAGAAGCATAATTAGAATCATAGAACGGTTTGGGTTGGAAAGAACCTTAAGATCATTCAGTTCCAACCCCTCTGCCATGGGCAGGGACGCCTCACACCAGACCACATTGCCCAAGCCTCTGTCCAACCTGGCCTTGAACACCGCCAGGGATGGAGCATTTGAGCAACAAATAATCATTGACAAAGTAATGTAAAAACTGTCATTGTTAGAATGGAAAAAAAACAAAAAACCAACCAGACATTTAAGTTAACTCACCTCCCTGTAAAACAAATCTGAGTTGTTATATGCATCATAAGCCAACAAATTAGTCTGTGTTCCAACCAGAAGACAATCATAACCAAGCTGAGGGTTCAGCACTCCTGAAGCAAGACAACTGATCGCTTGATTAATATTGAGAAGGGAAATGTCTGAGTCTTGATTACTTCGCACCATTCGGTTTGTGCTTGTCCTCTGCCCACGGGCGTGAGGATTATGAATAAAAACCTGTAGTAACAAAGATATAAGATGGTATCACAAAGCATGTATGTGTTTGGGCACTTAACCAACCAAAGCAAGGACAAAAGAATGGGGGGATTGCTGACACTACTGTTTCTGACAGCTATGCTTCGGTTTTAAACTACACCAGAAAAAGGGAAATGGCAAGAAAAACACTCCTCTGGCCAGAGGGGTTGTGCCACCATCCTTATGCTTCTGGAAGTGGCCACTGAGAACTCTTCAGAGGAAGGCAAAACAAGCAAACTAAAAGGAGCAACAACAAACTAAGCAAATTACAGCCAGCTCTTAATAGAGTTCCCAAAAACCCCAAACACTAAGGACAAATTACCTGGTATTGCTAACCTCCATCTCTTGGTGAAGATGGTTAATTTAAAGAGGACCTGTGATAAGTAAGTTTTTGTTCTCACTGCCCAACATTCAGTCACTGTAATTGTTTGGAGCAGATTCAGGGGCACGATATGCCTAACAGCCTTTGCTTTGTGGCTGCACAGTCCATCTCTCAAACAAGCCCTTGTTTACACCATTCCTAAAGGCTCCAAAATAAAATTAGTAATTATGCCAGGAAGCAGCCCAGACGACCCACATCTGTATTTACAGCAACTAAAATGCCACTGTGGATTTATGCTTCAACCTATGCTTGGTTTTAGTTGGGCTGCACTAGGCGGAACCTTCTGCTGTTTGTATCTCAATCCCAGAGCGCACACAGCGTTTCCTGCTCCGTCCAAGGCATCGCCTGCAAAACCTTCGCACCTTGCCTTAAACCCACGACTCCAAAACACTCCCCAGCAGCCTGGGTTACCGCTATGAGCCGCTGTCACCGCCCCGCGGCCTACGGGCAGCCCCAGCCCGGCAGACAGCTAGGGAAGCGGGACACCACCGGGCCGGCTCCACACGGGAGGCTGCAGGTCTGAACGCGGGTCTCTGCCGCGGCCCGCTAAGGGCGTCATGCGGAGGGACCCCGCGGCCGAGCAACCCCCAAGCAAACCCGGTGCCCTCAGCTCGGCGGGGCCGGGGAGCCCCTGGCCCGGGACGCTGCGCCGTTACCTTGCCCGCCTGCGTGGCGGCCGCCAGGCAGGGGTGCATCCCATCGTACCGACCCAGCGCCACCATGCGGGGCAGGATCTTGTGGCTGAGCTTCAGCGTGAACACGGGCACAAGCATGGCGGTGCCGGACGGGCTGCGCAGGGACGGCCGGGCCCCACCAGGCCTCAACAAGCGCCACCGCCGGACGCCGCGGGGCCGCGCACCGCACGCGCACGCAATCTGCCGCTGCATCAGGGCGGGGCCGCGCCGAGCGGGGCGGGGCGGAGCGGAGCGGGACGGGGCGTGAGGTGGTAGGCGCGGCGGCCGCGGGGAGGCGCTGCGGTGCCGGAGGGCGGTTGGGGTACATGGGAGGAGGTTACGGGGGAACTGGGGATGTTGGGGTGGGACTGGGAGCAGTTGGGGGTGAGGGGGCAGACTGAGGCAGATAGGGGCGATGGGAGGCGGACAGAGAAGACATGAGGCAGATGGAAGTGCTGGAGGTGTAAAACTGGGGGGGCAGCTGCAGAGGTCAGGGAAGTTGGGGGGCATCGGAGGGGCAGTGTGGGACCGGGGTACAGGAGGGCAGAGGCGGTTGCCTCTGAGCAGTCACAGCAGCCTCAACACCGACACCACCATCCCACGGTGTCAGCACCCAGGGTGTACCCTGTACGGGGTCAGGCCATGGGATACCCCTCCCTGTCCCCAACCCCTGCCCAGCCCTCGATGCGCTCCCGGCTGCCGCACTCCCCATTGCTCACACCTCCATTAGTAGCCCCGTGCTTGGTTCCTTCTGGAACAGAGGAGCCACAAACCAGTACAACCAAACCCAGAGCCAGTTCCCACCCCCCAGCATGGATTTCAGTACCCAGATCCCTTAAGGGTCTCCAGGGCCTCCTCTATCTGTCCACAGGCTGAATAGTGAAGCCCTTTCTCAAGGTCATGATTTTCAAAATTCTTAAATTATTTTGGGTTTAAGAAATAATTTTAACATAATAACTTCGCAAGTGCCATAAATTCTCTTCAATCTCTGACCATTACCAAATCCAGCACTTGCCATTCACTGGCATACAACCCCATCCCAACAAGAGGCAGGTTTGGAGAAGGATGCGCAGGGACAGCAGCCCTTCCCTGCAGAGGCCACCAGCTTGAAGCAAGGATTCATTTGTTTCTAGGAAACCTGGCAGGCGCATTGCAATTGGCTTCTACTTGTGCATCAGCCAAGCCCCGGCCAGCAGCAGTGTCCCTGCCCTGCATATGAAGGAAGGCTCTCAGAGACAGCGCTTGCGTGGGGATTATGTGACTCCAAATGTGACAACTGCCTTTTTCTTCTTTTTTATTGTTTTTACCAAGTTTTCCTGGCAGCTTTATCAATGTGCCATTATACTCGTGGAGAACGATGCAGCAATCACGTGTGGCATGTTAAAAAGGAGGGTTTTTTCCCTCTCTGTGGATCTGTTTTGGGTGAGTGTAGGTCTCAATACAGCTTCTCCATGGGTCTCCTCCACTGGGTGCCAGTTTGGGTACTGGAGCACAAAGGCAAAGCAACAGCATGAACTCAGGCACGCAACGAGGTGTTGCTCAAGCCCAGAAAATGCTACTGCCCTCCCAGGGAGTATCTCCAGCTGGACTGCAATCCCAACCAAGCAAAAAGGGGGAAAAACTGAGCTCAGAGACATTTATAGCCTGATAAAATTGCAAATGGATGAAAATTTCAGCTTCTTACTAAATATGTATGGTCTGGGCTGTAAATAATATTTTGCATCTCTAATTATGGTATTGGGTTTGGTGCGTCTGCAGCACGGTAAAATTATGCTGCTTCTTACAGCTCTCGCTTTGAATTTGCTGGCTCTGAAACACTGAAAACTGAAATCCAGAAAATGAGGGCTTTTAATATTTATTTTCCTTCATTTGAAAGGTCTGTCTTCTATTTTATATGTACATCATCCAGTCTGTACTTCAGCAACCACCCCATAGCCATCCAGCAGTGCTCAGGACAGGAGTTCTTCCCTTTCCCCAGTTTTGTAGGGAGGGAAATCCCACAGAATCCTCACTGAGCCCCTGGGAATCACTGCTGAGCAGCCAGAGTCAGTGTGGCTGTACTCAAGTGGTTATTCAGCTTCATTACAGAGCAAGGGTCTTAAAGTCCAGCATGGGGTCATCACCGTCCTCCTTCCTGTGTGGTCCCAAGGTGATGTCCTATGACCAGTGTTTCCTCTTTTCTAGCTTCTGGGTGAATATAACTATATATCATATCGCTTAATATAATATAATACATTATAAGATAATAAATTTTATCAATATAATCAAACATTCTTGGTAATGGTTGCTGGCCCTCTAGGCAAGTTGCGCGGAGATCTGGCCATGACAGCACAACACCCAGGAGCTGAAAGACTTCTAATCTAACCAAAAATTTATTGTGCCTTTATCTGCCTGGCAGGGGAGCACTGAGGAGTGCTCAGATACTGAGTTTGGGAAAATGTTGGCAAAAATAACCATCACCAGCCCCCCAGGAGGGGATAATATGGCTGGAAGGAGCAGGAAGGGATGAGAAATTGCATCTGCACACCGAAATACTTCTGAAAATGAAGACTGAGCCCATATGAGCAGCAGCAAACCAGCTTTGCTATCTGCAGGGGCTTTTCTCTTTTCCCGCCCCACGTTTGCTGTTTAAGCCGGGGTAGCATTTCTCCCCCTATCCCATGAACATCCCTGAGATAGGAGATGCCTTTCAATGAGGATGGGAAGAGCTGCTGCATGAATCATTCCCTGGACAGACAACCACAGTCTCTGGATCTCAGGAGCAAGACTATGAAGATATCAAGGAAAATATCACATCCTTTTATTTCATGCCTTTATACTAAGGAGGTTGGTGTTTTATTTGCAAGCTCGGGCAAGTGTCTGCTCAACATCCCAGGGGATTACTCATCCCCTCTACTCTTGGCTTCTAATTAGCAACTAAATGGGAATAAAATAATTAAATATGCCCAAGGTAACGATACTTGGAAACTTCAGGTCACGTTTCAGCCTGGGGAGGCGGCAGGTAGTTGGAGCAGGTGAGTTTGAAGTCTGTGGGAACCTGAAAGACACAAAAGGGAAGGGAAGAAGGGGGGGGTGGGGCGTGTGTGGAAATAAAACAAAGAAAGAGAAGAAAATCCAAATTGTAGACTGGGAAAGCATTAGATCTGTGAGTTAAAATGATGCCTAGAATTAAGATGATGCTTAAAGCCTGTCTGTGCTGATGCCAGCAGTGCTGGGCAAGGTGGGGGACACTTGAGGACCCCCTTTCTCCAGGAGGGTTTGCAGGGATGCTGAGCAGTCCCTGGACACCAGTGTTCTGCTCTCACAGGTGGGGGACAAGGTAAATTGAAGCCCTTTTATTTCCCACCAAAAGTTTGGTTGGTCCTCACCCCCTTCTTCCCCTTGGGGGCTGCAATTCTGCCCTCATTAGACCTTCAAGTAATTCCCATTAACATTTATGAGAATTTCATGATCAAAAGAGGAATCAGCCCTTTCATCTTCCAGACATGCCTGAACGCACATCGCCCAGCCCCAAAACCCTGTCCCACCAAGCAGGAGCTCCTGCCTCGTGCTGGGGTCCCTCAGGACGCACACCCCAAAGCCAGGGTAAGCATGTGGGGTCAGGCTCACTCTCCAGGACCCAAGTGCAGAGCATTGGCTCGGCATTTCTTCCTTTCCCTTCCCCTTAGAATAAATATCTACCAAGTCACCTCCCTCTCCATGTTGTTTTTTTCAAATGGAAGGTGCTATTGATAGCTTATTTCCAGATCAGAAATAGATATCAAGCCTTTGCCTGGAGCCACAGGTTGAGCTGACAGCTGAGACCAGCTCAGAAGCCCGGATCTATGGGTCCCAGTCCTGGTGCAGCCAGCTGGGTAGCAAGGTGGCTCCTAAACAGCCCACATCAAAGCATGCTGCAGGGTTGTGAAAGCATTCTAGGATTGCACACAGTGCAACTCCTGCTTAATGAAAATCTGCTCATCCCCTTCCTGCTGCCAGTGAGCCCTGGCTGGAGGTGTGTTTCCATCGCTACAGACATGATGGTGGGACACGAAAGCCTATCATGGAGGACATTCACCCAGATTAATGGAGACACACCATGTCTTTGCTGATGGCTGAGCATCTGGAGAAGCATCAGCTGGCATACCAACACTGTGATGGAGGTGCAGGCAGGGGTTTGGCAGGAAAGCAGGCAGCAGGGAAGGAGTGAGGAGGGAAAGCAGATGATGGGCTTAACTCATGTCTGCCACTGAGACCAGAGAAAGTCTCTGCTCACTGTTTTCTGGGAAAAAGAGGAAAGAAGCCTCCACAGCGTGATGTCACCCCACCAATCTGGTTTCACTCTCAAATGGGTTCCAAGGCTTTGCCTGTATACACGCGGAGCATTTGGGAATGGCTTTCCAGAGGAGGCGAGGAGTGATTCACACTCTTCCTCCTCTGCCAAAGATCTGGCAAGCAGTGGCAAAACAAAATGACATCAGCACCTATTTCCTGTGTTTTAAACACTTGTTTATCATCAGCAAATAACAACCCAAGATACCCATCAAGTCAAAGCCAAGCTGCTTTCTAAGCACTAATCGTGTCTGTGGCTTACTGCTGGCTTTTAGCATCTGGGGTGCTGGGTGTTTGCTGGGTTTTAGAGGCATCAGCACCCTTCCCAGCAAACAGCAGGCAACATGAGGGGCAATGAACCCTCAGGGACTGTTCCTGAGACATGGGGTCTCCATGCTGTGCCCACCCTCATTTGCTTGGCTGGCTACAAAGCAGATTTGCCCATGGTCCATATCCACTGGAGCCATGATGTGCTGCCACACAGCTGCAGGTGATGTATCCAGGCAAAAGACAGGTCACCAAACCCAGCACTGCTCAGGAGGGAATGATGAGCCTGGAGCAAGTCCTTTGAGGAGATATGTGCCCATGTGCCCATCACCCCTCAGAGGGGGGAAAGCAGGACCTGTGGTTGTCTGCACGTTCCCCTGAAGGCCATGTGATTCATTGACTGCAGAAAATCATAGGCAGAGTCGGAAACAGGTTCATCACGTGCCACTGCATGACTATGGGTGACTGGAGCCGCACATCCTTCAGCAGGGAGTCAGGGCAGTCCTGTGCCAGGTCACCTCCTCAAAAGCCTTTCTCTTCACCTGCGTGGAACCAGCCTTGAGTCACTGCCAGTCACCGGCACCAGCCCCAGCACCATCCTTTCATCAATCAGATCTAGGCTCCCAGGGTGTTGCAAGTGCCTGTCACAGGGATAGGTACTTCCAACACGTCTTCCTGAAGGTTACCAGCCTCCTTCACTCCTTTCTGGGGAGCCCTGTCCCTGCCATGCCCTGCAGAGCCATCATCCCAGCTCAGCCATTATCCCATCAGCAAGCGTCATCTCCAGCTCTGCCTGGAGCACCAGAGCATCCTGCTGACTCACCCCACTAAATTTACCTGGCAGTCTTGGGGTGATTGCCATGAATGTTCTGGGGGACACAGCCAGGAATTCCACACAGGGGAACACAGCAGCCAAGGCGTATGGCTCCAGCATGGCAAAAGCTGGCAGATAACTGCTGCACAGTGCACCTGCTTGTGGGGGGCAGCACCAAGCTTATTTAAATCACAGAATCACAGAATGGTTTGGGTTGAAGGGACCTTAAAGCTCACCCAGTTCCATTCCCTGCCATGGGCAGGGACATCTTCCACTAGACCAGGTTGCTCCAAGCTCCATGCAACCTGGCCTTGAACACTGCCAGGGATGGGGCAGCCACAGCTTCTCTGGGCAACCAGTGCCAGGGCCACACCACTCTCATACATGTGGTGAATGTATGTGAATAGTAAATGATGTGGAACTCCCAGGCTCTCCCAGCAAATGGACAGCAGGGGCCAGAAGGTGAACTGGGGCTTGCAGGTCCTTGTAACTGGGGGTATTTAAGCAGCGGGAAGGTCTCCCTGGGGTCCCAGCTCTGCAGCACATCACCCCAATTACCAGCTGCTCCTGGAAATGGCCCAGCTGACATGTGTCGAATTCACAACCCACTGCTCCAGCCCTATCCCAAAATAATTACAGAATGGACCAGGAGCAGTACATGACCTCTCAGAGCCCTGACCCCAAGTCCTGCATTATCTGGAAGATAATGTGCAAAGGTAGGAAGGGAAGAAGGGAAAAAGGCGCCTGACCTGAGAGTAGGTGGTGATGGAGAACTTTTCCTCCACCTCATCCTCTAGTGGCAGAGATTGCACAGTGCAGCTGACATTGCTCTGGAGAAGGACCACTGTGAAGGGGCCACCTGTCCCTGCATCCCTCAACCACCACCAGCCGGGGCCAGGGGCAGTCTGCCAGCATCGTGGCTTTGCCTGCGTGGCCATGGGTGCCAGGTGATGTGGAAGGATACAGCAGACACTGCAGTGGTATTGGTGATCCCCTTGCATCCATCATGACTCAGATGGAAGCACCTCCACACTGTGGGAGTGCCCAGGTGGCTATTTCAGGAGCAGAGCACATGCAGGACCCCAGGGAGGAGTTCCACCCCTGCTGTGACCCCCGCAGTGTAGGGACCCGTAGCTGAGGCTGGTATGTGGCCACTTGCACGTGTTCCCCAGCACGTTTGTGTTTTCCTGCTCCCGCGGGAGCAACTGACACCCTTGGCACTCACCTGATCCCTGGCACTATCCCCTGCCATCATGCCCCGATGCATCAGCAGCAGCATGACCGCAGGGCTGGCATGCCGAGGCACTGAGGGGCTGCTGCCGGGGTGGAGGAGGCAAAGGAAGGGGCCCATCGGCTCTGCCTTCCTCAGGCTTTTACACACCAACTTCCCACCCTGGTCTGGCAAGGCTGGAAAAGACGCTGAGTCGGGGCGCTGGCACCGCTCCCCACCAGGTCACCCAACAAGCTCCAGACATGCCCAGACAGCTAGGTGGTAAAAATACTCCCTGTCCCTCTGTTTCTGCTGGATTAGCATCACCTCCAACAAACCGCTTTAGTTAAGCACTGCAGGCAGCAACCCAGCAGAGATAAAACCCCAAAAGCAAAGCAGTTTCAGAGCCTGGGGCAGCCACGATGGGGTACTACCGACACACAAAAACCCCAGGGGTGAGGAGGAAGGATGTTCCAGGGCTGGCAATTCTGGCCATGGAACAGTCCTTCACTGCACCCAAAATTTCAGAAAGCATAATTTTTTTTGACCTTCCACCCCAAAGCCTCACTGCTTTTTAGAGTGGGTGGGTAAAACTCGCTGGAAGAGTTGACCAGGATGATGACAGTTCATCCATCACCCTCCTCCCTGCACACCCAGCTAATGGAGCGCAGAAATTAACACAGACAGTGGGATGGAGCACTGCAGCTGGGAAGGAGACAGGGCCCCGAGGTGCCACGCATGGCACCGAGGGGACTTGGGTGCTGCCATCCCGGGGCGCTGGGAGGGCACAGAGACTCCAGCTGAGCCAGTCCAGCTTGTTGCTGCTTCCGCTCCTGGGAAGGGTGTCAGAGCCATGGGATGGGGTCTGGGGCAGGCACTGCATCCCTGTCACCCCACTGTACCAGCTCCCCATCTCCCCACTGTGAGGAAGGGACTGAGAACAGTGGTGACTGCCCCATGACCAGGGCACCCCTGAGACATTTGGGGGCTTGGCAGATTAGTTTAGGCAAAGGGCAGGGCTGGGGGGGGCCATCTTGAGTGAACTCCCCAGCCCATGGGAGAGGAGCAGCACTCCCAAGGTGGGTGCCATCGGTGTGATGAAAGATGGCCGCTTTCTGCGCGTACACACATACACACACACGCACCCCAACACCTCCGTGATCCCAGACATTCCTCCCTGCTGTCCCCACCACGCCGGGGAGGGGACGCATGGGAGCCGCAGGTGCTGCCCGGGGAGTGAATCAGCAGCGCCCGGGGCAGGCGCGGGCTGAGCCGTGTGCAGGCTGCGAGGGGCGGAGGTTTTGCACTCGCTCTCACCAGCCATGGATAAATAAGAGGCGGCGGGGAGCTCTGTTGGAGCTGCTCTTCCCATTGCTCAGCGTCTTCAGAACTCGGCCCTCAGCCTAGGCGGACATGGACTCCCAGGACTGCCCTTGTGCCACCGGTAAGCCAGCGCTTCTCTCCGCCTCGGGCTGCCGGAGCATCCGGGAGGGATCGCTGATGCTCCAGCCTCCTCCTACATCCTCATCGCTCTCATCCTGCCCGGGCTGCCTGCTGAAATCCTCTCCCAGCGCTGCAGTGTCACACGTGGAGCATCTCACTGGGAATGCTGTGACCACTCCAGAGAGACACCAAAGCTCTCCCTGCATCCCTCAGCCGGAGTATCCCTGCTGAGCCACGGGGATGTAGGGTTCCCTTTCCATTACAGATTCTCAACCCTTTTCCCCTTTTTCTCCATGTTCTAGGTGGCACCTGCACCTGCGGGGACAACTGCAAATGTAAAAACTGCAAATGCACATCCTGCAAAAAAGGTAAGGAGGGTCCCTGAGCTATGCAGGGGGGCAGAAACATTCATGGACGGTTTCACTAAACATTCTGTGACACACTGAATCAAATCAGACTCAGATTGCCAGGGTGGAGTTTATTCCTCCTGTACTTTCTTGCCCCCAGAGGAGCACAGGGTGAAATTCACCTGCCACTAGGCAATACCAGCCACCCAGCATAACCCAGAAGTTGGTATACCCCTTGCTGGCACCTCAGGCTCAGCACAAGGGGATGACCTGGGAGGAAACCAGCACTGGGATTTTTCCAGCTGCTCCTGATGCTAGCACCCCCTGGCACAGCCATGTGTGAAGGGTTTGCTTGGAGAGGGGCTGATGGGCCCTGGTGAGCCCTTGGGGGTCCTGCATCCTCCCTGGTGCAAAACAACCCCGGGAGACCTTGCCAGTATGGGGATGCTGCTAAAACGGGAGTGCACAAGGCTTGGTGGGAGGTCTTCAGACCAGCTAGCCCCCAAGAGACCTCCTCAGATCTCACCTTGAGATGCCCCTGACTCATTCTCCCTCTCCACAGGCTGCTGCTCCTGCTGCCCAGCAGGATGTGCCAAGTGTGCTCAGGGCTGTGTCTGTAAGGGGCCACCCTCCGCCAAGTGCAGCTGCTGCAAATGAGGATGCCCAGCTGCACACCTGGGGATGCCACACATCAGAGGGGATGAAGAACAATAACCTTATTGTGTATGTTGGGGTTTTTTTACATATGTGTTCAGATACCTTTAGTGTTTGTCACTGTGATGTGTAATAAGCTACCTAAATAAAGTGATATGTATATAAAGATCTATAAGGAAGCTGGCACTTCTGTTGGATGGGGGTTTTCCCTGGGGAGCAGGAGAGCACTGTTTTGGGGGGGTCATGGCAAACAGCCTGTGTTTTCTTTTGCTTTCTTCTAATCTTGGCTGTGCCCTCGCTACTAGCAGCTCTGACACTTTCCTTGCACAACAAGGTAATTTATAGTTGGGTTTTTTTTCCCCACCCTGTTATTGCCCAAAGGCAAATCCCATGCTTTCTCCTCCACCAGAAATCCTCTGGGCTAATGAGCAGCTCGTTAGCACAAGCCTTTATTGACAGTGTAATAACTGGTGCAGCCCTGCCCATTTCCAGGGGTAAGGTTTCCATGGCAGGTGGGGTGGTGGGGAAACAGGTTTAGCTTTTCCTTCCAGCAGTTTGGTTGAACTGGCTGGGAAGAATCACACTGCTCATCCCTCTGCCAGCTTGGCAGGGAGCTGTGTGTGACCTCGATGCCCACAATGGGCTGTGATACCTACAATGTGGTGCAATGCCTGCAATAGGATGCTGTGCCCACCATGGGGGGCAATACCTGCCAGGGGTTATGATGTCCATGCTGGAGTGTGATGCCCAAAATGGGATGGGATGCCCACACCAAGGTGCAGTGTCTGATGGATTGCAATGCCCATGCTAGAGTGAGTTCAGATGTCCAGTTGGGGTGTGATGTTTGCCCTGCTCACAACAGGACATTGCACCCCAGGAGCTATGTGGCACCATGCTGCTTCCTAGGACACATGAAGGCCTCTGCCTGTCCTCATGCTCCCCAAACACAGCCTTTCATAGCCTCTTTATAGCTGTAAAACCTTTCTTGAACCATCTAGCCACTGCTGCCAGGACTCAGTGGGGGTTTGGCACACTTAAGAGCACCCCTGCACACTGCATGCTTGCAGTGCCAATCCTTAGGGATACTCGTTTGCTACAGGAAGGCTCTTCCCCCAGGGTGTCCCTTGAGACATCACCATCACCCCACACTTCCAATGGCTGTGAAGCACGTTGCTATGTAGGACAGAGCAGGCATGTCACAGGCAGGGTGCAACACCAGCTCTGGAGCTCCAAACTAAACTCCATTTTGCAAATAACAGGCTTCTCTTTATTCTTTCTACCCAGAGAGATTTAAGTGCCAACCATGCAAAAACATAGTTGGTGAGCCCACAACAAGCCTGAAGGAGAGGTTGCTAATGGGTTTATCCCCAACCATGTGGTTTAACCAGTGGGGCTGACAGCACCCTTCTAGCCTTAGTATCCTGGATGAGTTTGCTTCTCTCCTGCTCCACAGCAGTGCGATAGAGAACACCTATCAGATGCTGTCCAAGCCCGGAGAACCGCGCTGGGAAGCTTGGGTTCCTCTGCTTGCTTTTCAACTGCTATAAAATCAGGGTTGGACCTTGCATCCCTCTTTCATGGGCACAGCCTCGGGATTAACTACTGCTCCCTGCCAGCCCTGGGAAATGGGAGCACCAGCAGCAATGTGGGGGGATCCTGAGGTCTCCTCTCCTCACTGATGTCTGGCATGTGCCCTGCATCCCAGCAAGCCCATGCCTCATCCCTCCCTGATCTGCTGCAGACTGACCTCATTATTCAGTGGAAATGCTCTGATTGGGAAACAGGGCATTTTCCAGGCTTTTTTCCTGTCCCAGCTCCACACACACGGTCCTGTGGGAACCTTCCCACTTGCAATGATGGGAGCTCAGCCCCTCAGTGGATGACGTGTGGGATTCCCAGGAATCTGGAAATTCTTCTGCATTCCTGCAGTGTTGCCCCTGCACAATCACCCCCCATTTTCTGCGTATTCTCATGTCAGGATGCACATCCCCATTTTGGGAGCTGAGGGGCTCTCATTTCTTCAAGCAGGGGTGCAGCAGAGACTGTCCTCACTGGAGAGGAGGGACAGACCTTGCTGGAAGGGAGTCCGGGAAATGATTTCACAACCCCTGTTTATGTGCAGTAAGTCCATGCGTGCCATGATCTCACCTCTCCTCCTTTCCCGCTCAGCCAGTGGCAAGCGCGATGCCTGCTGGCTTAGCCCCGTATTTACACTCCCCCGGAACACTGCCAGGAAAAAACAACTCTCTGGTTCTGACAACGAGCACGAGACGTTCCCTGGCACGACTTCCCAGGGCCACAGATCCCCTCCTGGTCCTAGGGCCTGCTGGTCTGAGCTCCACAAGGATGGAGCCCATCCACAGTGCAGGTCTGAGCCCAGGCTTGCCCTGTTTGCCCCACCACCACCAGGCACAGGGACATCGTGTCCCTGGCCCAGCCACTCATTTCCACGCCTAACGCCAAGTTGGCTGGTGGTGAAAGCCAGCTGGCACATAAACACTGGGACAAGAGTGAAAACCCATGGGCAATGCTGGTGCAGGGAAGCCGTGATTGCCAGCAGCCCCCAGCACCACATCCAGGTGCTGCACCCACACGCAAGTACTCCAAGTACCCCAAGTTCTACCCCAAGACCATCCCATCCTCCAGCTGAATGCTGAGTCTATCCCAACCAGCAGGCCTCTTCGCGGGTGGGGGCCCCAGCGCATCCCACCACTGGCACATGGAGATGACCCAGATGTGCAGGAGTTGGGGGCAGTGCTATGCCAGCGCTGCCAAACCCCTCGGAATCTTCCGGCATCTTGGCCCTCAGCGATGCAGCACCCTGAGGGAAGGAGGGTACAACGGGCTACGGGCGGGACCCTGGGGATGGAAGGACGGAGGGGGGGGTGAGGGGTGAGGAGGAGGGGGAGGAGGAGGAGGGGAAGGAGGGCAGGGCCGTGACCCGGGTGAGCCCGGCACAGAGTGAGCATGGCCCCGTGCCGGTTGAGCACGGCCCCACGGCACCGCCCCCGGTGAGCACGGCCCCACGGTGAGCACGGCCCCACGGTGAGCACGGCCCGGCCCGGCACTGCACGGCCCCGATGAGGGTCCCGCCCCGCCGTGCGCAGCGACGCGCACCGCCCCATGCTTTCACCCCATAAATACTGAACGCCGGCGGGACTCTGTACTGCTGCGAGTCCAGCCGAGCTGAGCTGCGCCAACCCACCCGAGGCAAGCCATGGATCCCCAGGACTGCACGTGTGCCGCTGGTAAGTGTCCCGGTCCCGTGCCCGGCGGGGCCCCGTCGCGGCCCCGTCGCGGCCCCGTCGCGGCCCCGGCCTAGCCTGACAGCCGCTCTCCCGTCCCAGGTGACTCTTGCTCCTGCGCCGGGTCCTGCAAGTGCAAGAACTGCCGCTGCCGCAGCTGCCGCAAGAGTGAGTGTGGGGCTCCGCCGGGGCAAGTGGGGGAGACGTACGGAGCTTCTCCCTAGGGGTCTGCCGATGCCTTGATGGGCCCCCATTGACCCCTCCATGGGCACTTGCCAGCGTCCCGTCAATCTAAGGGGTTCTTGCTCTGTAGAAAATCTCTCCTTTGCACTGTAGGGCTCCCTATGGAGACTCCACCGCGCTGACATGGAGGTGCCCCTGTCCTATTGAACCTTTGTGAGGATCTTTCTCTCTTCCTGAGACCTGTTGCCCTTTGGGGGGTGCCCCTTCCCTGTTAGGACCCCAACCACTGTGCCATAAGGATAATGCGTACGGGGAGGTGTTTTTTCCCTTTTCCATCAAGTGCCTCTGCCCCATGGAACCCCGGTTCCTTTCCAGGCCCCACTAACTCTCGTGTCTCCCCCTAGGCTGCTGTGCCTGCTGCCCCGCAAGCTGCAGCAACTGTGCCAAGGGCTGCGTGTGTAAGGAGCCGGCCAGCAGCAAGTGCAGCTGCTGCCACTGAGCCATTCGCCTGTGCCTGTAAATAGCCAGCGTGCTTAGGGGATGGGGGTATGGGGTGGGGTGGGGGTGTTGGAACAAAAGAGCCTATTTTCGATGTTTTGTATTTTCTGTACCAGTGGTGTGTAACTGGATGGAAATAAAGGATTAAAGGTGTTTGGCTGGAGGTGTGAGAGCTGCTGCTGGACTGGAGGCTGAGCAATGTTGCCACTTGTCACTCCTGTGTGGGAATTGTCACCTTGGGGTTGGGTGGACTGCTTGCAAACACCCCAGTGGCCTTCCCTGAGTGCAGAAGAACTCTGCATCTCTCTGGAAGAGAAAAGCAGCTTCTCGGGCTTTGGGATGGAGCTCATCCTGCACGTGGGCTGGCTTTGGGCATCTTGAAAGTGCTGGTCCCCTGCAGAGGACAGGGGAGGCATGTCTGGGCGGTCTCCAGCCTCCTCCTGCCTTCCTCTGACTGTGGTAGGTGCCTCTGCACCACCCTGGGGTTTCCTGTGGGTGAAAGAGCTTGTGGGAACAAGCATGGTGGCTGAGAGGGTGGTATGGGCTGGCAGCGTGTACATCCTGAGCTGGTGCAGCAAGGCACTGGGCTGAGCCCCAGGGGGGACAAACCCACCCAGGGATCTCATGCTTAGCAAGTCCAAATCCACTCACAGAGCAGCTCCATCACCAAAGAGGATGCTTTCCCTGCAGCCTCCCTGGGCCAGGTACCTCCAGCTACAGTGCCTCACTCCTTCTGCCCCAGGCATGATCTCCAAGCACTTTTTTCAAGCCCAGTTTTGGGGAGCATTTTGTCTGGAGCTGCAAGGACCTCCAGGCCCAGGAGGACGGACAGTCACAGTTGGAAATAAGCCCGTGGGGGTTAAATGCAGTACTCAGATTCCCTGATGGTGGGTGGCTGCAGGATGATGGGTGCCGGGAGGCTGGTGGGGCTATGGGAAGGTGCGTGGGATGTATTTTGCTTCCGAAACTCTCTGCCAAGTGAGAGTTGCTTTTTATGCACAGGAGCCGTACACACAGAGCGTGTCTGTACTTGTCCCCTGGCTGTGCCCTGCCACCAAGGCAGCTTCTCAGCCCTGGTTCAAGGGCTTGCACCCCACTGCTGTCACTCCTCCCCTGCCCCTCCACACAGGGGGACAGGTCAGCTTGGCATGGGTATCCCCACCAGCCCTTGGTGGCCAGGCAGTAGGGACAGAACAAGTTTAAAAAGCAAGAAGCTGAGGAAGCCCTGAAATGGGAGCCTTTGGATAGTCCTTTCTGCCAGATCGGGTGGTACAAGGTGGGTTGTCAAAGTGGGAGCATGGCAATATCAGCACCCAGGTGTGTTCCAGGCACCCCCTGAAAAGCTCCTCAGCCCTTCCCCAAAGGTTTGCCCAGCTTCAGCACATGGATCTGTGATGGCTGCCCAGCCTGCTCAGTACCAGCCTTGCTGGTGAGAAAAGCAACACCCAGCTCAGCACCCATTTGCTTTTTAAATGCATTGCCTTACTGCATGAGTGTCTTTTTGCCTAAGCAGGCTCCAAGAGGCTGTTGCAACAGAGGCTTAGGGCTAGAGACAGTGTTTGAGGGCCTGCCTTGCCCTAAATGCAGTTAAACCCCAATAAATCCCATGGGAAGATACTTCGCTGGAAGACAAGCCTGATAGGTGGCTGACATGGCCACTGCGCAGCAGGACCCTGGCCACTTCAGAGCAGGGACTGTGCTTGCATCCTGCACCAGCAGCAAAGACGGGGGGCTTGGATGGGGTTTCCCCTCTCAGGAAGTGCCCCAGGCATCAACCGATCCCCGTTCCCAGCAGTGTGCCAGAGTGGATGGAAGGTGGGCATGCACTGCCACAGCCTGTGCTGCCAGCTCCTGGCTCTGCCTGGCAGCAGCAGTGCTTGAGAGCATGGACCCCAGTCTCAGCATCCTTTCCCATGTGAAATCCTGGGGGAGGAAAGATAAGGGACATCCATCCCAGGGCCAGTGGGATGGGTGTAAACACCCATGGAAGGTGCTGGCCTGAGAAGTAGATCTGCTGTAGATGCTGTAGATGGGGGCTTTCTGGAGTATTGCTGTGGAAAACCCCCCACTTTTTAATGAAGCAGGAGCTGCTTTCAGCCTGCACACCCAGCACAGAGTAGCGGAAGGGTGATAGGAATAAAAACGGTGCAAGAAGAGGCTGATGTGCATAGAGCCTCCCAAAGAAAGAGCACAGCTCAGTCTGCAGAGGTGGTTTCAGGGACCATGCATCTCCCCTGAGCACACACGGAAGCCAGGGCAGAGGTGTCCCGAGTGCACACTCAGCGGGGTGCAGCACCCCAGGGGCTGTGCTCAGCACCACTCTGCCCCTGCATGAAACAAGCTGACCTGTCTGCATGGCGCTGAGTGGTGTTGGCATGTGAGAGGACATGCAGCCTGTGCAGAGGTGAAATGCACTGTGTGCAGAGGGGACATGCACCCTGTGCAAAGAGTAAATAACACCCGTGCAGTGGCGATATACACCGTGTGCAGCAGGGAGATAACACCATGTCCTCGGGGGCAGGAACCCAGGGCACACAGCGTAGAGGAGAGAGGCACAGAGTGCAGAGGGTAAGTATACCGTGTGCAGAAGGGACAGCACCCACTGCAGGGGTGATACATCCAGTGCAGAGGGCACCTCCTCCCCGCCTTCAGGATCGGGCTCTCCGGGCGCGCAGCCACCGGCTCGGTGCATCCCAGCGCTTCCCGAAGGATCTGCTGCCACCTGCCTGTCCCAGTGTGCCCTCTGTTCCGGCGTATCCGGCTGTCCCAGTGTACCCCGCTGACTCAATGTACCCGCTGTCCCAGTGTTCCCGGTTATCTTGGTTTGCCCGGATGACCCCGTGTTTCCCGTTCCCCGGGGTACCAACACCGGTCTCAGGGCAGCTTAGGACCCTTCTCCTGCTGGAAAACTGCCCCTGGAGCACAGACAGGCTCAGGGAGAGATGGGGTGGCACAGACACCTCGCCAGGACACCCTTCTTGCCAGGACACCCATCCCACTAGGATATCTGTTCCACCAGGACACCCATCATGACAGGACACCCATCCCGACAGGACACCCATCCCATTAGGATAGCTGTTCCACCAGGATACTTATCCTGCCAAGGCATCCATCCCACCAGGGCACCCATCCCACCAGGTTATCCATCCCACCACGTCATCCATCCCACCACGTCATCCATCCCACCAGGTTATCCATCTTACCAGGACATCCACCTTACCAGATTATCCATCCCACCAGGACACCCATCCTACCAGATTATCCATCCCGCCACAATTCCCATCCCACCAGAACATCTGTCCCACCTAGATATCCATCCCACTAAGACACTTATCCTGCCAGGACACTCATCCCACTAGGGCATCCTGCTGGGGACCAGTGCACCCCTGAAAGTCCCTTCCCCAAACTCTGCAGTGCCAGAAGTGCTGTCCCCCTGCTAATTTTGGGGATGAAGCTCCATGGAGGGTGTAAGTTGGCACACTGAGACCAAGCCCAAATGCAGCACAGCCCAAGGCACAGATCAGCCCGTGGCATAGGGAAAACATGCTTTCTACATGCCAGGTCTCAGCATATAGTCCTAAGTACATCGGAAATAGTTTAAACTACTGATTTAGAAAGAACAGAGGCTCCAGGAACCAGGCAGGCACCCAGCACTGGGAAAAACCTGGGGGGGATTTGGTGATATTAGCCAGCTGCTGAACAACCAGCGAGTGCTGGAGCACAGGGAGAACAATCTAACCACCATGGAGAGGGCACACTGCGGGTTTGCGGAGGTTTTATTTTTTTGCTGAGGAAGGTGGCTGAGCTGGAAACGCTGTGAATCACTTTTGCCTCCTTGGGGACCTGAAGCAGGGTTGGTGGATAAGGCTGAAAGAGCTGGGGTTGCTCAATCTTGAGAAGAGAAGGCTTCAGAAAGGCCTTAGAGCAGCTCCAGTGCCTAAAGAGGCTATAAGAAACCTGGAGAGGGGCTTTGGACAAGGGCCTGTAGGGACAGGACAAGGGGGAATGGCTTTAAACTGACAGGGGGGAGACTGAGATGAGATCTCAGGCAGAAGTTCTTCCCTGTGAGGCTGCTGAGGCCCTGGCCCAGGTTGCCCAGAGAAGCTGTGGCTGCCCCATCCCTGGCAGTGTTCAAGGCCAGGTTGGACACAGGGGCTTGGAGCAACCTGGTCTAGTGGAAGGTGTCCCTGCCTGAGGCAAGGTACTGGGATGGTGATATTGGGAACTGGATAAGCTTTAAGACCCCTTCAAACCCAAACCAGTCTAGGATTCTAGGATTCTATGACCTGGGGGCAGTCCTCACAGGACTGTAATTCATGGCAGAAGTGCTTAAGGGCTGCCCTGCACTCTGCTGGGGTCCTAAATCTCTGCCACACATTAGAGATGGCCCTGCCCCAAAGGCCAGGGCAGGGGTAGACTGAGCATTGAGGCTGGCATCTCTCCAGTGTTTTAGAGACAGCTTGAGTGTTTTTATGTACCCTGAGTGATGTTTGTGACTTGGAGAAAATTAAGTTGCAGGAGATGATTTGTGACAACTTGAAAAAAACCTTGTAGTTAGTGAGGCAAAGAAAAGAAAGCCCCAGGAGCATTGGAAGAAAGCCATGTTTTGATGTTTGTTGTCCTGCATGCAAGGAGACACCTTGAGGAAAATCTGGATTTCTGTGACAGGGCAGGCTGGGATGTAATTTGACCAAGTGCATCCTGGTAAGGACAGATTCCCACACACCTGCTTGCAGGCTGATGGGCAGGGCCATGGATCAGTGAACAGGGATGCACCCTGACGCCCCTGCCTGCTCTTAGCAGTTAGGGATACTGACTGTCCCTGGGCTTGGAACTGTTTTAGGCATCACATTTACTTTTTACATGATTTACCATGTAATTTACATGATTTTCCATGTATTTGGAAATAGGGTCTCTATTAAGGGGGAAATCCATTCAGCTTTGTAGGAAAATCTTGGTGTTGCGTCTGGTTCCCTTGCTGGGCATCCCAAAATGGGATCTGAGGGTGTTGCTGCAGCTGGATCATGGTGCTAGCAATTTCCCCTCTAGGAATAACTCTTCAGGCAGTGGGATATGATGAAAGCTGGGCAAAGGGGAGCAGAGGGATGCTTCTTGCCGCTGCTTTTGAAACAAGTCTCAAGGAAGACAAAAGACATGACCACACTTGTGAGGAGGGACTTTGGAGGTTTGATGGGTGATGTTCTGGAGCACTGACAAGGTCCAGCCACCACTACCTCTTACACAACCAGGCTGTTAGATGTGCCCTTTTAGAGTCTTTGAAATTCCCAGTTCCCAGAGCCTGCCCTACAAGTCCAACATCCTCAGCAGTACTTGCTCCAAAGCTTACATTAATGTCCTGCCCCGTGCTATTATGGATATGTTCCCATGTGGGGACCAAATGCAGAGCATTTGGTTCCATGTTCATGGAAGAATTCACCAGTTCATCAGGACACAATTCCACTGGTGATGGAGAGAATACCTGCTGGCTGTGGGGCTTGTTTGCTCGTGTACTTGGCAGTAGAAGGGAGAAGCGAGGTGAATTCGTCACCCTCGTTTTACCTCCTAAGGTGTCAGCTCTTGGAGGGGAGACTGTCGGCACGAGTTAGCAGCGACTATGAAAAGAGAAGGAGGCAGACAGGAAAAGCCCCACGCGCTTCCCTTCCGCCTGTAGCTCTTTTTTCCGGGTCACTTCACCACCGCGCGGACAGCACACGGGGCGGAAAAACGGCGGCAGCCTCGAGCCCGCGCTCTCGGAGGTAAATCGTGCTCCTCCCCCCCATCCCCGCACGCGCTGTCCGTGTCCGTCCGCGAGCGCCTCAATAAAGTTGTTGTCGCGAGAGGGCGATATCCGGCTCGCGGGAATAAGAAGTTCCTCGGCCAATTGGAGCGCGGGGATTGGGGTGAGGGTAGCCAATAGGGACGCGCGGCGTAGGGACGGTGGCGCGGAGGCCGTGGCGGCGGCGGCGGCGGGCAGGTGAGGCTGCCTCGCGGGTGTGTTATGGCTTCCCCTTCTGTCGCTTCCTGTCCTTCCTGCGGTGGCCGGTGCGGGTCTCCAGCATCCTCCCGCCATGCCCTGTGCCCTCCGCGGCTTCCTCCCGCCCAGGGTTCCCTCTCCGTGGCCGCCGGGAGGGCCCCTTGTTGCGGGGCTCTGGCGGGGCCTCCTCTGAGGAGAGTCCCCTCAGGGAGGCGGCTGCCTGAGGCAGGCGGTGGCCGGCCCCGGGCCGAGCAGCTCAGCCGCAGTGCAGGCCACTGCGGCGGGAGGAGTGTGGGGAGTAGTCGCAGGCCTCCCCTAGACTTTTTCTGGGTCTCCTTCAGGGTGGGGCTGTGCGTTCTGTATGTCTCTGACCCCAGAATAACCCGCGTTAAAAGCAGCGAGGATGGCGTTCTGTGGGCGAGGAGCAGCGTGTTCATTCGAGCTGGTTTGTGGTGGTTGGTAGTGCGAAGCCCAGCTATAGCAGGGGAGCTTAACGTTTAAGCAGGGTGCCGTGTTGGTACTTTGGGAAGTAGAAGCTCGTTGTTTGAATGGGGAAGTGTCAGGAGAGCGGATCTCTGCATGCCTGTGATTTGATGTCTCACTTCATGCTGGGGGGGAGAGGGGGCATCATTCCTCTCCACAGCAGGGTTGCAGGCTGGTTCCTGACTGGGGGAAGATCTGCTGTCAGGGGTCTGGTTATGAGGGCTCAGTGTTCAGTATTCTCTGCACTGCTCATGATGCAACTTAGCTTTCACTGCAGGTTTTGTTAAACTTATGTGACCTTGTTGCCAAAGACTGCTTTCATATATGTCTTGCGGGATACAGCAGACTTCTGAATGAAGAAGGTAAACCAGATATGATACTTGTGACTCTTGTTTTTCAGACCCGTAAGTTAGATTCAGGACAGGATAGATATCTTTAAATGCTTAATGTGAACTCTTCAGACTATCCCTGAATGTCTGCTGTGGGAAGAGGAAGGCTGCTTTCAAGATGAAGCGCATTGAGGCTAAGCAAGGAGAGATAACAGTCCAGTCTTGCAGACTTCTGTATCAATATAGTATTAATATAACTACTAGTTGTATGGACTTACTTCAGCTGTTCAAAAAGGGTAGTTTGGGAGGTAACACTTGAACACACTGGCTTTGGAGGAGTTGTCTTCCAACAGCACATATGCTGTTAATAACAAGATTATGCTTGACCTGCATGGTTAGATTGAATGTGAATGATGGCTAGCCCTTTACCCATACCCCACATCACAAGTCCTTTCTACCAACAGCAGTATTGACTTCTCATGTCAAAGAGGTGAAAATGGATTTCTTAATCATTAGGATTAATACCCTAATCCTTAATATGAGGATTTCTTACAGGGCATCTCTAGTGCAGACCTTTATTTCTGAACCTAAAGAATGCTATTTCTTTGTCCCTCCTAAGCGAGATTCACTCTGTGTTAGGGTTTTGGTTTTCCCAGAGTCATCATAAAGTGTACAGAGTGACTTCCTCTCCCTGTTTGGTCCCAGCTGCTAGCAGCAGACGCTTGTCTGTAATGTTATGTTGCACTGCCTTTGTGTTAAAACTTGAGCTGTGGGTGTACTGAGTATTGGTATTTAATTAGCAGCTCCTGCGGAGTGCCAGCTGCCGTCTGTGTCCCAACATTATTTTAACCCAGAATACAGTAACAGCAGAGGGAGTTGAATTAAAGTCCAAGTGCGAGCAAGGACTACTTCCCTCCTCCTTCAGTGTGGTCATGTTATCTTGTGGGACAGCAGTTAGTTCACAGAGAATTAAGGTGAGGATGCCGAAGAAAAGCCAGTTCCTCTGAACAGCAGTAAAGCACACTTATGTTGTGTCTCTAAAAAGATTTCCTACTCCTTGGAAAACTTCTAGGGGCTTGCAAATAGGAAGAGCTTAAAAATTGCTTGGAGAATGTATTCTGTCATCTGAATCCTTTTCCTGTGGTGATAATATCACAGGAAATCTGGTGAGGGAGTAGAATCTGTTTTCATATAAGGAATTTCAAATGCCAGACTAAATACTCTTATTTGTGAGGATCAGTTGGCCACCCTGTGGAAGTTAGTGCCTTGCTGAGTTGGGTGAGAGTCAGGTGCTTAAAATAAGTTCTGTTTGGAAAAGGAGAGTGCTAGGGTGGCAAAACTGACAGCTGAATCAGTTGTTCAGGGCAGTGGAGACTTGAGACCACTGAGAGGTACTTCAAAGTCAGATGGCAGATAAAAGGCAATGTTGACAAATGCATGAAAGCCTGTATTACAAAAAATGGTTTAAAATGCCTAATATTTGCTTCCAAGTTCAATAACAAACAGAAGAGAGTCATGTGCCCTTGTCTTCTCTCACAGTAAAACAGCAAATAACTGAATGTTAGTGCTTTTAGAACTTAAAAAACCCACCCATTTTTGTTCAGCTTACATACTTTAATGGCTCTTTGAGATCATAAAAAGTTTGGACTTCTGCATGCCTACCTATAGATGAGATAAAGAACAAAACATACAGGACTGAAAGTCTTTATGGGAGGCAGGGGAGGGCTAATTGGTGGGTGGCAGAAGAAACATTAAGTGTGAAAGATTGTGTGACTTGTTCAGGATTTTCCAGCATCCGCCCTTTGTTGCTCTTGTACCAGATGGAGGACCAAGGATAGTGTGGAGCTTTTAGGTATTTGTCTTTCAGATGGCCTATCCTGATTTCATATGGTTTTAGTGTTGCTAGGGTGTGGAAGTTTTCCCTTTGCAAGGTCTGATTAAATGTTGTGCTTTACATACTTGAGGGTGATCTGCTGAAAATGTGCAGCAGGTATTTGGGTTATACTTGGCCACTTCCACTTGTGGAACATGGAAAATAAGGCAGGAAGGGACCTCAGAAGTTGACCCACATTGTGTCTCTTCTCATGGTGAGAGTTAGTGGAAAAAGCACTTTTGCCTCAAATATCTGCTGTACCAAGTAGAGAATTGCCCCTTCTCTTAGCAGAGTGCTAGTGTGTCTTCCTTAAAGAAGCCAATCCCAGCTCATCAGGCTGGGCCCTGGAGTACTCTGGAGCCTCTGCAAGAGGCCAACACTAGATTTCTTCCTCTTTGTTTACTATTTTGACTTTGTAACTTATGGAACTGTATTGGTCCATCAGCTGTTCTGGATTTAGTCTTTCTCAAATTTAATCAATTGGCACAAAGCCTATCAATATGTGAAGTGCAACAGACGCTTGCCAGCAGTGTGTGCTTGCAGCTCAGAAGGCCAGTTGTATCTTGGGCTGCATTCAAAGAGATGTGGCCAGAAGGTCAATGTGATTTTCCCCCTCTGCTCTAGTGAGACCCAACCTGGAGAGCTGCGTCCAGCTCTGAAGTCCTCAGTACAGGAAAGAGATGGACCTGTTGGAGAGGGTCCAGAGAAGAGACGCAAAAATGATCAGGGGATGGAGCACCTCTCCTATGAGGAAAGGCGGAGAGAGTTGAGGTTGTTCAGCCTGGAGAAGACAAGACTGCAAAGAGTTGATTGCAGCTTTTCAGTACTTAAAAGATGCCTAGAAGACAGATGGAGAGAGACTTTTTTGCAGGGCCTGTTACGACAGGACAAGAGGTAATGGTTTTAAACTAAAAGAGGGATATTCAGGCTGGACATGAGAAGGAAACTGTTTACCATGAAGGTGGCAAGACACTGCTCCAGATTGCCCAGAGAGGTTGTGGGTGCACCATCCCTGGAAACACTCAAGGCCAGGCTGGATGTGGTTCTGGGCAACCTGATCTAGTTGAAGATGTCCCTTCTCATTGCAGAGGGTTGGACTAGATGAGCTTTGAAGGTCCCTTCCAACCCAAATCATTCTGTGATTCTATTTGAGCTTAGTGTTTTTCTGAAGCTAGTACACCAGATTGTTCATTGTGGCCATATTTGCAGTAAAATAGCTACAGCATTCTTCACTGGGTAACACTGTAGTGCTCTTGAGAAGTTTTTAGGGGGTTTTAGATAATAAGTCATCATTTTTAATGAGTCTGAACCGACTGAAGAAATCTCTCATCTTCTTAGTTTCTTTCTGGCTTAAATCTAGTCAACCTGTACAATATATAGTAATTACTTGTGGTTTTAAATGTTGGGGAAGCATTACACTGGGGTTTAATGGAATAATAGTCTAATGCCACATCTTCTACTGGTAAGTCATCAAAGTTCTTTTACAGAAGAGCCTTTTCAGTTCTGGCTTTTAGCTCAAGGTCGATCTGGTTTCACAGAAGTTAGTTTAATTTCTGATGTGTTTTCTTTCCCTTAGGTGTTAGTTGTTGCTCCTTCCCCAGCCAGACATGAAAATTTACCATTGCCCTACTTGTTACTGTGGCGGTGGTTTCCATCCTGCGCAGCAGCATTAAGAGTCAGAGTGCAGTATCTTGTATGCAGTAAATTCTGTCACAGTGGAGACAGAGTTGTTCATGCTGTTACTCAGGCTAAATATTTGAATTCTGTTGCTATTTAGAAAAAGCTGTTTAGTGTTGGCTGTCTCAGTTCTGAGCTGTCATTTCCAGTGCTTGGTTATAATCACAGGTTGTTTAACTTGCTCCAGAATAACTAGTTTATTATATATTTGCTGAATTCAGTTCAATCTCAGCATTGTTGCAATTGTCCTGTATCAGCAAATTTATGGGGCAGACCTTATATGGTGTTGATGTGGAATCTGTGGCAAAAAAGTGCAGGTTTGGGGGCAGCTTTATAGTGCACTGATTCTCCATGCTTTTGGTTTCAGTGCTTTTAAAAGTTAGTGCCTTCCTATGCTCCTGGCCTTTTATCTTGTTGGTAATGAAAAGAGGAAGTGGACCGGATCAAATCTAATCAAGCTGAAGTCTGTTCTTGCAGTCGCTGCTCCCAGAGGATCTGATCAGTTCTGTACTGGAGTGTGGCTGTTCTGGTCTGTGTCTGCCAACAGAGGCTGCTTCTGGCCAGGGTGCACCTGAGTTATTGCAAGTAAATACTGGAAGGATGTTCTATACTGCATTGCAGTCCACAGAGCGGCTTATTTACAGCACCACCCCTTCCTGACCCCCTCCATCTCGGTGACATGCTAATCTGTTCAACCAAATCCAGTCTCTGCTGTCTTACCTAATTAACAAGTCAGTGCAAACACGATCACTGCCTCCCCCAGCGGTTCCCAGCTTTCCAGAAGTGGGTGGGGTGTGCTTGTGAAAATCTCCATTCCTGAATGCTGGTTGTTAAGGTTTGTCCTGGCACCCAGACAGCAGGGATCAGTTTCTCTTTCTAATTGCATATGTCTGAGTGAATCATCATGCAGTGCTTTTAAATCACTTGTCCAGACAGACAAAAGCAGTGCTGTTGCCGCTGGTAGTTGTACTTGGGAATGGTGGTGTGAGTAAGAAAGTGAGGAATACTGAAACTACTATTAAATTGCTTTGGAGTGGTTGAGGGGTACCAAGAAGTACTTGGAATTGTGGGCTTGTTGTGGTTTGTAAAAATGCCCAGTTTTCTTCTTGGTGAGCTCCCTTGAGCCAGATAGTCTTCCATTTTCATTTTGAGTAAATGATAAAGTTGCTGGAGTTAATGTTTGAGATCTGGTTTATCTTACTTGATCCCAGACGCTTTCAGTTAGGGTGCAGGTGCAGTCAAGAGAGTGTACTGGAGATTCCCATGTCTGGAGCACTGTTCAGCAAGACTAGATTTACATGATTTTTTTCCTGGGGCTTTACAGAGGTGCCAGGTGATCATAGCGTATAGCTGGTTTAACTGCAAATCATGGATTTGGTGTGTGAAGGGTTTAGATTTCATATTTAATTTACATGGACACTATTGCAGCTACATGTTAGGGGGTTTTTTTCCACGCTGACTTCAAACACTTACATTTTTGTCCTTTCTGTAACAATAAGAGGATCCATTCTGAATTTGGAACTGCACAATGCACTATTGACCTCATCCATTCCAGCCCTTGCCTTAGTTTCTTTAACCATGCTCTCATTTGGTCTGTGCAAGCAATTGTCACAAACACTGGTAAAACTTTCTGCATGCCTCAGAGTTAGAGGCATGTCTTCTATGTTGGAACAACGTGTACTTATCCCTTTTGATTAAGGGGTTAATGTTGTGTAGATAAGCATATTTTAGTAGATGGTTAGTTATGGCTGTCTATGTACCTGTGTATGCTTGTCTGTTTTGCTGCTAATTTAACCTCATATGTAAGTTGTGTGTTTTCAGCCCTCATGCATATATATGTATCTAGATGCATGTGTATATATATATCTATGCATGGACATGTATGCATCTCAATTTTTAATATATAAAAATATAAAACCATATGATAGCTTGAGTGGAAGGGATCCATGAGGATCATTGAGTGATCCAACTCTTCAGACTACTTCATATATATATGTGGTATGTGCATATATATACGTGTGTGTGTACAAGTAGTTTTTAGCTAAATTAACACCAAAATCTTCACAGGGATGTCTGCTTTCACTCTCATTTATAACAAGGCAGTGTATGGCATCTGCATCTCATTTCTGATAGGTCCATAGATAGGCCTTGAGAATGTAGTCCTGCAAGGCAAAGCTCTCTAGGACCACTTGAAAGTATTTCCTTAATGTTTAGTGCTTGAGGAGGATGGGCAGAGGAGTATCCTGTTCTAGAAGACCCACTCTTGCTGGTCTGTCTGTGCTGCCATAAGTATAGAAACTCTTTATAGTTGATCAAGCATATTTTCTTTTTCTCTGAAGGTTTTTGTGCATCTTGAGTGAGACCTGCAACAAATATGGATACTGAAGGCTTTGGAGAGCTTCTCCAGCAGGCGGAACAGCTTGCAGCTGAGACAGAAGGTATCTCTGAGCTGCCTCATGTAGAACGCAACCTGCAGGAGATTCAGCAGGCTGGGGAGCGCCTGCGCTCCCGCACTCTGACCCGCACTTCCCAGGAGACTGCTGATGTTAAGGCGTAAGTACAGAGTACCAGCATGGGAAACTCTGCAGAGGGCAGAAGCTTTTTATAGGGTTGACTCTTAGTGTGGGTGGGAGAAACAGAATGACTGCAGAGCTGGTTTTCCCGCCCTCCCCCCCCACCTTTCTCCTGCTTTCCAAAATCCAATATAGTGAATGGAGGATGTATCTGAGGAGCTGTTGTTCTTGAATTTGGGCACTAAAGCCAGAAAGTGCAGTACCTTGTTCTGGCTGCTGCTGAAGACATTTACCAGTATGCTATCGATTTTTTTTTTTCTTTTTTTTTTTTTTTTCTCTTTGGAAGGACTTGGCAGCTGTGCAGTACTGCAGGGGAGCAGCAGAAAAAGTTCAGCAGGGTGAGGTGGCTAGAGATACACATAAGGCTATTCAAAGTTTAGGGGTTTTTTTGCTGTTTTTATAACACAGCTGGGAGCACTGTCTGTACACGGCTAGCAGCTGACCTAAATATTGGCAATGAATTTGGGTTTAGAGTTCTGTCTGTTCAATACTGATTTCATACCTGTATAATTTCTTCCTAATAGGTCTGTGCTTCTTGGGTCTAAAGGGCTCGATACATCTCACATTTCTCAACATCTAGAGAGTCTAAGTGCAGTCACTACATTTGAGCCTCTTGAACCTGTGAAGGACACTGACATCCAGGTAGGGACATTTGAGTTGCACTGCCTTTGTAACTGTTGTTTCTGTGTTGTGGTTCAAAACTCTTTGAACGTGCTTGTGAAAATAGTCTTGCTCTATGTTTTAATTCACTGGCTAGAGGGAGTACAGGAGAGATGTGCTGCTTTTGGTGGTGTAAGATGTTCGTTGGCCATCAGAAGCAGCATTTAAGTACCATACTGGCAGACATACTTTAAGTTCTAAACTCCTGCTGCAGTCAAGAGGAGCTAGGTATGTACTATCTGCCTTTGTGGACCTGTCTGTTGGCTTTGCAAGTCTGAACTACAGTGTGGATACCTCTCCCTTATGATTTTGAGATCTTTTTATGTCTGATTGTAAGAACACATGTAGAACCGCTTGTCAGTTTGGAGGTGTTGAAATGGGGGCATTTAAGTCAAAATACAGAGGGGGTGAGTGTAGCTTTTTCTTTCAGATGTCACAACTTTGTCTTGGTGGTAGACTAACTTTGCCATGTTTCTTTCGCTTTGCAACTTTGCATATACTTTACCAATGTGATTTAATCTTATAAGCTTTCATGTAGCTCATCTCCCCAGATGTCTTTGAAATTAAAATGGGCCATTTATTTTTGCGTTATGATAGTTGCCTGCCCTTGTAGGATACCTTAATGATAAGACCTGGTTATGAAATTGATGTTGTGGGTTGCATTGAAGATATCAGTTTGAATTACTTTTTAATAATTTTGAAGCTTGTATTGTCTCTCCTTACTGGCAGGTGGCTAACTTGGGTTGAAAGAGTTGTAAGCTCTTCTTTTTTTAGCGGAAGTAGTATGCCCTAAGCTACTCAACTTCAGAAGAGAATGGGGAGGAAGGAGTGTGAAGATAACCCATTTTACCTAGTGGTATGTTTCGTTTAAGCTTTTGATGCTGTCCGTTTTGGGTGGACAGGTGCTTGATCTAGTCTCGTCCTAATGTTAGGAGCCCTGTGGTCTCCTGTCTTCAGGTAGATCTACTTAATCTGCTGTTCTTTAAGGCCTGTAGCCTTTCCAGTACGCTGCGTACGTGCCTTGGGACGCATGTCAAGGACATGCTTCCTTGCAGTGCAAGCAGTACTCCTGTGTTTTGGGGCTGCCTTCAGCATTCTCAGGCCGCGAACGCAAAGGAGTGACTCTGTGTGAGGACTGATTACTTAGAGCAGCTGAAGGGCTTTCTGAAGATGGGATTTCTTGTACCTTTGCTCCTCTTCACCTTCTGGCAATTCCTAGCATGCTTGGCTATCTTCCCACCCTCCCCAGGTGGTTTTCCTCTCTCTTTTACCAAAAATTGGTGCACTGTGGAGACTATCTGTTGCATGATGCAAGCTCTAAACAACTGGCATTGTTCGCTTTGTCTTCTCTCATTTTTTTTTTCCCTTTGTTCCAGTTTCTGATGTTGTACTTCTAATTACTTCCTTTTTTTTTTTTCCTTCTTATGGCTGCTAATTCTTTGATTTCTGTGGTGTTTTTCATTTCTCCTTTAACAGCAATCATATTGTAGATTTTGAAACCGAGAAGCAATGGAGCTCTTGACTTTCTGAATCTAAGACTTGTGGCACATAAGAAAATGAATAGGGCTGTCTAATACAGTTTATTTTATTTTGCTGGTTACCTAAGAAAGCCTTCACATTTTGCTTCTGTCTTAATTATACCTTGTCCCAAGGCCTTGTCATTTGATATGGTGATTCTGGTATTTTTGGTAATCTTCTCAATATATTTTCTCATCCCCATGACCCATGTCAATATTTGTTTTTCATTAGAATGCATTTATTTTTCAGGAATAGGAAGTGTTTAAGTTGACATTATGGACTAAGCTTGCTTTAAACTATTAAAATTATTTAAATAAGCATATTTTCTGAACAAGTAAGTGACAGGTAAGATTTCTTAGTTAGAAAAGCTTGGAGGATGTGGGAGGAGGTTTTTTTTTTTAGCATCTTACACCTGAAATAAAAAGATTTTCAGCTATGATTAAGCAAATTTGGTATCTGAGACCCACTGATTTCAACTCGAGGTTATTTCTGTAGGAACTGGGTACTTACCTTGCATAGGCATGTTGGAAGGTTTCTTAAATATTGGTCTGTTTGCATGTTTTAAGTGTTGAAATGCCTCTGTGTCTAGCCATCATCTAGTCTGTCTTTTTACTACGAAAGTTAATGATTTCTTTGGTCTCACAGAGACAATTTGAAATGCAAGCATTTTGAAATACAGGCTGGGTAGTTTTTGCTTTATATAAGGCATTTAAATTGACTAAACATTTTAATATGGTCTGTTTCTGATAGGATTCTAGTCCATCCTAGGAGCTTGACATGAAGCACATGTGTAAGATAAATAAGGCATTTCTAATTCATTCTTTTCAAGCTTAATAAAAATGTTTTAAGATCCTGAATAATTCTGTGCTTTTAAAAGTAAGTTAATATTGTAAAAGTAAGTTATTTTAAAAGTAAGTTAATATTGTAAATATAGATATAATTGTATTCTGTTTAGGAAAGCTTCAGATTTAACATAAAACAGTGGTTAATTGCAAATCAATATGTTTAAATGGCCAAATCAGCCAATGAGATTCAACCTTTCCTTTAGGAAAACAGCTAAAAAGTGCAAATGAAAAACAGGATTAAAATCAATCATTTAAATCAAAGTTCCCTGCGTGCTCTTTTGAATCATGATTAACACTGGTGATTTAATCAGTGATCACTTTAACTGCTCATGTCTAAGGCCTAATAAATGAGTGCTTTGAATAAAACTTCTTTGCAGGCTACATGTGGAAAATCTTCACAGTAAATTAGCTAAAACTCTTTGCAGTGGGAAGCATGGCAGGGTGCTCTGTTTTAGATGAAGAGTCATTTTAAATGTTTTATTCCTGTTTGTTCTGCAGTTAATAGATGAAAAGCTTTTGGTGCTGTTTTGCAGAACTTCACCGTCTGCTCTGTTTGAGGATATCCGCAGTCACATCTCAAGCTGTCTAGATGATGTCAGTAATGGTCTCTTAGCTGCAAGTAACTTGTATGCAGTCATCAGCTACAGGATCTTGTCTTTTCTGAGTAGTTTTTGTTGAGTTTTTGTTCTTAATTATGTAAGAGGACCTTTGTGCTATACAGTGCTGATTGTCCTCTAACTAGCCTTAGGTCTTAAATGATTTGATGCTTTAGATGACGATATGCTACAAAAGCTTCTTCCTATGTTACTTTTTCTTATACCTTCTGATGATAGTTAGGATTTGTTTTCTTCCTAGCTAATTTAGTTTCATTTGGTTTCTTTAGGCTTCTGTTTATTTCTGCACTTTCCAACATTACCATTACTCCTTTTCTTTAACCAGCAAAAACTTACTCTCAAATACTTAACTTGATTCACTGATTTACCATCACTGTTGTAGGCTCAGCTGTCCTTTCTCATCCCATTTTCTCCTGATGCTCAGTGCACATACTTAAATCCTTTCTGAAATGTAGCTGGTTATAGATTCTTTAACACTCAGTTATTCTTGTATATGTGGTGTCCCTCTGCTTCAGTTTGAGGAGGCAGTGTTATCAGTTCATAAATGCTTTACAGCCGGGGCACAGAGCTAATGTTTAGCCTTTGACTGTTGCAGTTATGTGAAGGTTACAAATATGATTAAATCTTTTATTGTATGAATTTTAGGTTTCTGATGACTCTTAAATTGTCAAAGCTTTTACAGCATGAAAATTATCCCTAGACTTCCTGTTGTGTGCTCACACAACTCCTTTGCGTCCAGTGATTTCTTTGGACAGTTTGCTTGAGCTTCTCCAGCTTTCTTACCTGAAATATTTACTTACTGTATGTGTTCTTTCTTATGCTGCAGTCTATTCAGGCAGCCTAGAGAAGATGTTAGAGTCTGATCTCTCAAATGATGCCTGTCAGCGCTGCAGAAGGAGAACTCCAGGAAATATCTTCTTTCTTATAGACTAAAACACAGCAAGAAAAACCAGGGGGGAGCATCCTAGGGCATGAAGTCCCAGGATGCTTATGTGAGTTTTAGAAAGTGTTAAGAGAATCTAGGAATTCACCTTAATAGAAGCTTCAGCTTGAGTTAACAAACAAGAGGGACTTTCTGTACAGAACCTCTTTTAAATGGTACTCCATCCATTGTGCTGACTAAAAAGAAGTACACCAAATTGCAGCTCAATTAATTACCTGAATTATTTATCAGATGTAAAATGTAGATTGCTTGCACATGAAAGGGTTGAGAGTCCAGGAAATGTTTCTCACTAGAGCAGTAGGCGGGGAAGATCATGAAAAAGTCTAGGCTTGCCGTTAAACGATAGGACTTCGTACTTTTCCCCTCTCATTTCAAAGATGGTCTTCTTAAGTGTTTGCTGTGTTGCATGCACTTTCTTGCAGAAAATCCAGTTCATAACAATTCCTATGTGAAGACTTTATAAAGACCAAGTTGTCAAAAAGCCCTATTTTGGCAAAATCTTTCAAAGTTGAATATGGTAGTCAAGTGATCCTTGATGTTCTTGATGCCATATTTAGCACAGAAATGTGTGTTGGGTTTTCTGTTTGTTTGTGGCTTTTAAAAATCCCAGGTGAGGGTTGATTGTGCAAACTGGTATCCTGCAAATGGGATCTGTGTATATAAACAGAATATTGACATCCTGAAAGGTATTTCTTCTCTTCCAAAGGTGCAAACTACAACATCCTCTTCTAGTGAGCACTGTCATAGCAGACCTCTCTCAAGTCACAGTAATGGCAGCCAAAGGAGGAATTATTCCCAATACATGGCAAGGCTGCGCTATTGCAACATGAGCTAGGACCTGACTCTTGCATGTGTGCTGTTTAGTTTATGTGTGTGGATGTTGGTGAGGGGTTTGATGCTGCTCTAGTAAAGTACTTTTGGGTACCTGGTTATTTGAGTTATTTGCAGGATCAAGGCCTAATTTATACCTACAAAGATAGTTGGGCTAACTACGGTGTATGTTATGCTTTACAGTAATATTGTGCTTTTGTGTTTTGAACATGTCACAGTGGTTTAATACTAGATTTAGGCCCCCTGCATACTTGTTCTGAAATGTCTGAGCCCAAAGGCATGGTGTAATTTCAAGAAATGGTGCTGCTATAAGTTTGAAGGCTTGGTCCAGCCCTGTGCGCATCTGTGAAATAAATGCTGGAAATGACCTCTCCTTGCATACATTGTTGATCTGCTTGGAGAGTTTGAGGTGAAGCCCTGGCCCCGTTACACTGAAGGAAAATTTTGTGAATTACCTCATTTGTACAACAGTTTCACCTTGCCCTTCTGGTCTAGGCAGAACTGAAATTAAGGGTTGCATACCAGGGCTTGGTTTTGATTTCTGGATGTAGATGTTCAGAATATTGACTGTGTAGCTCTCTGGAGGTTGAGATACAGAAGTAAGAGCTTTTATCTAAATGAGGACAGAAGGTTAGACTGAAATGTGTCCAAGTAGCAACTAAGGCAGACTGAAATTAAGTAGCTGGGATATTTTCAAGTTTTCAGAGTATGATGAACAGGGTTTGTATCAAAAGCAGCCTTGACACAAAAGCAGCCTTCGGTGTTGGTAGAATCTGGGTCCCAGGATGCTTGCCCCAGCTCTATATGTTCTGTTCATGTGTACATAAGTATGTGATTCATAATTTAAACACACTCTGACATCAGATACCAAAAGGGCGCACTATTAAAACCAGTGAGCTCTTACTGCTATTTTATATTACCATTTGTGATGTACTTTGTGGTATCTGCTAAAATTAAGCCAAAGCCTGTGGTAATCTATTTGGGTGTAACTAAAATCGGAGTTTATAAATGGAAGTGCTGACACAGCCCTAAAGGGGCAACCTCAAGTGCTTTTCACCATCCCTTGTTTGCATTAACTTAGCCTGAAAATGCATTTTTCCTTTTGCAGATTTTGTCCTTTCTCATTTGCCAAACATTGATTTCTCCTCCCCCTTCCCAAGTCTTTCAGTTCTAATGGGGCTTGAAATTAAGGCGGCTTTATTTTTCCTGTCGCTTCCTTGTTCACCCTAATCAATGATGCCAGCCCAGCTGTGGGGGCCTTTTAACCACTGCAGAGCCAGGACAGTGAATGCAAGAGGACAATCTTCTATCTTAGTGGGGTTTTTTTAGGGTCTGTCATTAGCTGTTGGCTTCTTTGCATTGCTGCAGACTGAATGAAAAATATTTGTGGTCATAGTTTTGAATTTTTCAAAAGCTGAAGAAACCTTGTGCTCCAAAAATGCCACTCTGCAAAGGTCCTCAGAAGTAATTTTTCTGCCTTCTGTTACTGGCACATGCTAGTATCTAACCTTGCAGTCTTCTTTGCCTAGGTTGTCTCACTGATTTCATTCAGGATTTGACCCTTAATGTACACATTTAGATATGTAAATCAAGAATATAAATATCCTGGTGATTAAATGTGGCCATCGGCAATTTTAACACAATTGAAGAAAGCAGCAATGTAGACTGAGTATTTTGAAATGCTGCAAATGCTGTTAAGGGATGTGGACCTTAAAAATACAAATTACAGAAACTTCCTTATCGCATCTGATGTGCTTACATGTCTTCCTCCTTTTAGGTAAGATGTAACAGCTTTACATAAGCCTCTAAAGCAAATCTGCAGCCTGTCTGTGGCTCTTATGGGCAGTTAGACTTGCGAGTGCTTCTGCATCATGCAGCCTTGGGTAAGGCAGACAGGGGTTTGCTGGCTTCTCTGCCACCTTCCTGACACCAACTGTCTCCCAGAGCCCCTCTGAATGTACAGATCAGGCTTGTGCTGATCAAAGAATGCCCTGGGAAATGCCACTGTGTGTGTAGACTGGGCTGTGTGTGGGGTTTAAGAAAGCAGGCTATTTCATAGCCACTGTGGAGTTGTTTGGTTTGTGGTGTTGTTTTTTTGTTTGTTTGGGTTGCCTTTTTTGGGGGGTGTTTTGTGGGTGTTTTTTTTTGGAGGGGGTATGTCTTCCCCCCCCAAAAACCAAAACCAAAAAAAGGCAAACAACCCAAAACAAACAAATGAACACCAACCCAGAAAACCCCCCAAAACATAACATCAGACTGAAAGCCTCAAAAGCTGCTTTTGACATCAAGTAGGTGAGGGAATAACACTGTGTAAAGCAGGGTGGGGAGGAGCCCAAAACACTGGAAATGTATTTGGGGTTTGAGGTTTGTTTTGTTGGGTTTTTTTGCTTGTCATTTTCTCCTCATGTGATTACATTTAAGTGCGGTTTTCTCTGGTTTTTGTTGCTGGTTTAATAGCATGATTAGTAGTGCAGTTTTAAATTACCCTGGTGTGACCATCCTGAAAAACAAACCTGTGCACCCCCCAAAAACCCAAACCGTGGCACATTTCATGTAGAATATTCCATGGTGTTTTTTTAGTTGGCTGGATTACAGCCACTCAGTAAACGCTGTGAGACTGAATAATTTCAGATTTCTTTTGTTTGCTTGGTTGCATACTAACTGAAGTAATTAGTAGTGATCTTCCAGTTCTTCATGGCTCTGATCATGGATTCCTGACCCGAAAGGGTTAGGAACAGGGAAAGAAGAGACATGATCTGCCTTTCTCTTTCATCATGGGTGAGCAAGAGAGTATGAAAGGGACGTTTGAAAACTTTATGCTAATGCAAGGTCATGAGATGGAAAAATTGAGAACTCTTGTTCTAGGAGCTATGTTTATTGATCAATTTAAATTCTACTGTGTCCTGTCACATTTTACATTTCCTGTCTGCTTAATCCAGATATGTCCTTTGCATCTTAAATAGGCATGACTGTAGACTTTTAATAAACATCTTTGAAGTATCTATCAGAAACATCTTAAAACAGACCAGATTTTGAGTTATAACACTTGACTTCATTCCCCTCCCCCCTCTTTTTTTAATACTTATGCTGCATGGCTCTGCTCTTTGGTGAAAATTGTTTCAATTCCTAATTGAATGTTAACTCATATCCCTCTAAAGGGGCAAAGAGGGTATAAAAGGCAGTTCAGAGGTCACATATCCAAAATGCAGCCCCTTCTGTGTGCAGCTGTAGACATTTTTGCTTCTCTTGGTAGCATTGCAGGACTTTAAAACACCATGTGTAGCTGAAACTGGAGTGAGCCTTGGCTGGTGGGATGTGATTATCTGAGTCAGAATTCCACCAAGACCCTGCTTGGAGCAATGTTACTATTGCCAGAAGCGCTGTAAGATCATCGGTGATTTTCAGGGTCCAAGTTGCATCTTAGCAGGAAAATGGCACTTCTGGCAATGCAGTACATCTTAATGTCACGCTATCCCATTAATAAAGTGCTCGCTGAGGTCTTGTATTGACTACTGACCTAGACAGTGTGTGCTCAGCATGTGCAAATGAACTGTTGGAATTAGTGTTTTCATGGTGCTGGAAAAATTTAGTAGAATGGGTTCATCTCTGTGGTTATATGGGTTGATGAGGAGAAACGTTGCTGAGATACAAATTCTTTCAATCTGGCAGTTTGCCGCCTCCCTGTATCATGCAATAGAGTAATTAATTGGGATAAAGAGATGGTTTTATTTATTTATTTGAGGTTCAAGTGTAGCTTTTGCAAAACAGCTCTTCATTTGGTTTTGTAAAATGCTGGTATTTCCATCAACTTTGAAACCATTATGAAGGAAGCATAGACTTTAGGGGAGAGGATTTTGGCTTGTAACAGAACGAGACCACGTTGTTGGGGCTTTTGTGTTTGTTTTTCTTATTAATGTACTTATATTTGAAGTAATCCAGTTGTTTCCTAAGTATGGAGCATCCTTCTGGTGCCTTGGTGAAAGTTTGAAATGGAGACACTGGGTTTTGAGAAGCCCTGCTGGTGGTACTTGTGCAGAGGACTTGTCGCAGGGACTTGTGACAGATGGCAGCAGCTTTGAGTCACAGTGTTGCAGTGGGTTAATGGATCTAAGATGCAGGTTTGGGACTGAAAAATTAACATTTACCTATTAAAGGCAGTGTGGCTTTTCTGTTCATTCTTCTGAAAAGGGGAAATACAGGAAAAATTCTCAACTGCAAGAGGGGGGAAAAAAGAATTCTGATCTTCAGCAAACTTCTCTGAAGTGGGACAGAGTAGCTTGGAGCTGACCTACGCGCACAGAGGTGGGTTTGTTACCTTTATGCTGAACTATTGTTTTTACAGGGGTTTTTGCGATTGTCTTTATTACTTCACCATTGTCTTGAGCATCTTTCTCACCTAATCCCTCATGGTGCTGTGGGCTGCACAAAACAAATCACTGTTTTCACAGGGGAAGCTTGTAACTGGAGCAGGCCAGACTGTCTCACTGCCCTCCTATATCACGAGTGGCATAAAGTCCTGCATGCTTTCTTTCCAGCCAGGCTGCTCATCAAGTCTATTAGAAGAAACAGTAACTGCTGCAGCTCTTGACTCCCTCCCCTCCTTTCAAGCCCCTCTAATTTACTCAGGCATCTTGACTGATGAATTCCATCGGGGTTTATTATGAAATGATTTGCATTAATGTAGCAGTCTGGGAAAGGCCGCAGGTAGATTGTTGTGCATGCCCTCCTCTCCACTGTAGTAATTAGTCAGTTTGACTCCACATCCAAAATCCTAATCCTAGGCATTATTGAGCTTTGGTTTAAAATAGTAACTAGCTGATAAGTGTGTAAACTGTTTACCAGTGCCTTGGTATCAAACTGAGCCTGTATTGAAGCTTTCACATGCAAAATGGCAGCCTGAAAATTTGGCGTTTTGCAGAAGGAATGTTTGGGTTGTGTGTATGGATGGTTTTTAACTTTCCTTTTTCAAGTCAAAATGAATTCTTATCCTTGCCAAGTTACACTCCTGAAAGAAAGTTGCAGCCTTTTCAGGTGGAACTAAGGATACATGCATTTGACTTACTCATTTAGATTTTTGCATAACTTCTGTTCTTGCTGCCTCCTATCTCTTTGGTTTGGTTTTTTGTTTTGTTTTGGGCTTTTTTTTTTTCCATGTCCTTTATTTCTTGTCTTTCTTGCACACTCTTTTTTCTTTACTTCAGTTGTATTTATTCCCTTTGCTTTCCTACTTTGGATTCATTTATTACCTCCTGCCCACTCTTTACTCAGGTCTGTTCTTTGACATTATTTTGGGTGCTCAAGGGTTATTTTACTTACTTTGAGCTAAATCATTAAAGTTCTGTTCAAACAAAAAGCAGTTGTGTGAAATGTCTCTTGTTGGTTTTCTGTGCACATGGAGATGACTGAAAGCAGCTTAGGGAGATGGGTTGGAAATTTTCTATGCCATTCCATTATTTGTATCTCAGCAACCATGCAGGATGCGTGGTGCTTCTACCAGAAGGAATCTGCTTATGCAGCATTTTGAGCCACAGCTAACAGATTATTTTTTTAACGTAATTGGAACAGCATTCTTGATTGTTGCTTGGTAAAGATGACTTGCAAAGGTTGGAGGGAGAGACTTAGCTTTAAAATAACTTAATAGAGAATAGCATAGCATATTGAAAGCTTTTGCAACTGCAGTGCTAGTCTCTGTGGACTGTCCTTTCCAAGCAGTGGTTCCTGGATGATGTGATTTCTTCAGTGTTCATTGTGGGCTGGAGGTCGGAAAGGGGAGAGAGGTTTTCTAACCTGCAGTATTTTTAGGGGAGCAAAGGCTGTCTAGTGTCACCAAGAGCGCTGCTCAAAGGCAGGTGAAGGAGGATAATCTGTGGTAGACCCATCAGTACTTAATTTCAGCAGCTTTATTAAGCCTTTCTGAATCGTTCAGTTAGCTATCCTAGACTTGAATCAGATGTGTCATTAGCTGAAACTAAATTTGTCATAGTTGATTTATTAGATTGAACTTGGGACACATCTGTTCAGTTGCCTTTATGTGCTCATGACCAGCGCTGTATAATTGCAAGGAGAAGCACTGACGGAGATGTTCATGGGGAAATCTGCCTGTGTTATTAGGCTTTACCCTTTCTCTAGTGGGTAGAGATTAGTTTAAAAACCTGAAGCATCAGGGGTAATAATTCTACAATTTTAGTGTTAAACACAGCTCTAGATACTGTCAATATCCATATCCATACTCAGTCAGGTTTTAATGCCGTTATGTTTTTGGCCTTGCCATCTTCCTGTGGTATTAAGTTCCACAATTCAGTTACAGATTGTGTAAAATTTATTTCCTTTTATTGGTTTTTAGCTTGGCATCATTTAAACAGACATCCTTTCCCTGTGGTTCAGATCTTCATGACTTGGATTTCTGGATCTGTCCTTTCCAGACCACTTATTCACAGATGTTTAAAGCACCAGCTCTTATTTGTTTCCCTTTTTTAATGTTACCCATCCCAAAATGTTCCCACCTCACATCGTATGAGTGGGTGTACATGCTTTTGCTAATTCCCCAAATTCATCCTAAAGTCCTTTTGAGGGTGACTGTCCAGCTTACACTGTGTTCTTGATAAAGCCACGTTATTGGTTCCTCTGATAATCAAGTTTAGTGTAGCCAAACTCAAGTGTAATGGCAGAAGTAGCAATCTGAGAAGGGTTTGATTGTAATCTCAAATAAGTGGGAGTGCACAGGTGGGGATACCATGCAGTATCATGGCAAATCCTTATCTCTAAATGTGTTTGCAAGCCAGTAGGATTCCTCAGGCCAGATTCTAATGTATGAGAAAAGACATTTCTGAAGAGGAGTGGGGAGGGAAAATCACACATTTCAAATAGATGAGTGGGAACCTGCCTGTTATCTCCACATCCTCTCAGTGGTAGTTGATTTTGCCTGCTATGGTTACCATATAGTAACTCTGAAACATTGTTTCTTTCTTCTCCTGCCCCAAGGCTTGTAACGGAAAATGGCATGTTTAAATCGTCTTGCTGTCTGTTAAGTAGATAGGAAGATCTAAAGGCTTTAATGAATTTGAAATAAGCACTAATTCAGTAGTGCCATTCTCTTGACTAAAAGAGACCATGCCCATCTTGAGGTGCTAGTGAAAACTGAACGGTGAAACCTGGATACAGAGACCCACCTCACTGTGGAATTACATGTTTGGACCCTGTACTTGGAGTTTGTTTGGGTTTTTTTTGGTGTGTGTTATTTTTGTTTTGCTTTCTCAGAGCTAACTCTGCTATATTTATCTTCTTAGTCCCTGTCTAGCTTGATTTAATTTTTCTAAGGTTAAAGATGGCTTATCCAGGAAATTTGCAGCTCATTTCAAGTAAGAAGCTTGATTACTCAACAGATACAGTGAATCCGTATTGCTTCTCTTATTTTTGTTTTGTTATTTGACTTGAGGTTAATGTTTTGGCTTCGTATTTGCTGGTAGGGCAAAGTGCATGATAGTGCTGCACCTAATTGGTTTATGTGCTGTGCTAAATGTTTTGTTGTTTGTGGTTTTATACTCTTAGATGTCTTATTCATTACTTTCTCTAATGTCCTCTTGATTGTTTTTTATCTTCCTTTTCTGAGAAAAAGACTTTGTGTGGTCTTAACAGTTTCTGGTTCTAATAAGCTCATGGTTTAGTTAATTGTGGAAATAAGCACTCAAGGTAGACACACCTTCTGACATATTGTTGGAATTAAGGGGAGCTGACCTGGGAAGGGATGACCATCAACTAGCTGTGTAAAATCTTGTGCCCAGAGTTGAGCTGCAAGTTGTTGCTCAGTTACACTGCTGTTAGTCACTGTAGCAGAGTTATTAACGCTCTTCCTTGTTTCCTCTGGGTTACTGTGTTCATATGCTTTCTCCTTGCTTTGAATGAGCCTGTTACATTTTCTTGTCAGAGAAGTCTCTCCAGCATGTAAGGTGTGTGATGCTGTCATTTAAAAGCTTTCAGAAGGCAACTAACAACTCCCCGGCCTCCTGCCCCTTTGTTTTGGTAGGTCCACCAAGTCATCAGAGCGCTCCTCTGTGCAAAAAGAATTTGGGCCTTCTGTCAAAGGCTGGATGTTCTTGCTGACATTTAGGGGTGCTGGGTCTGGGCAGGAAACATTGCATGTGAGTCAATCTCCGGGGACACCAGTGATGGCATGACCATCGCCAGACCATCGCATGAGCGTCGGCCTGGTCTGGCAGGAAATATTACATGTGAGTCAATCTCCAGGGACACCAGTGATGACCATCGCAGACCATCGCATGAGCATCGGCCAGAAAAAGAGAAGAAAGTCTTGCTTTGCAGTCAGAAGCTATCCTGGTAATAAATACCCAAAGCAACGCTTTGTGGGGAAATAATGTCCTTTTGCAGCAGAATAGCAGAACAAGTCTCCTTCCAGCAGTAAAATGAGCATCAGGGGACTGAATCTGCAGTCTGATTTAAAGGGCAGGATGTAGCTATTATCTGTAGATCTGTCTTCTGTTGATTATAGGTTTACTCTGTTTGTCTCACCAGATTTCTTCCTCAAACTCTTCTGAATGTGTTGCCTCTTAAGAAATGCCTGTAACATTTTCTCTCTCTGAGATGAAATACCAATTTCCAGCCAATATATTATATATTAGCAATGCATCCTGGCAACACGCATTGCTGGATGCCTTGTATTCTGAGAGGAAGGTGGGAAGCGCAATTCAAAGACTTGTGCCGTTGCAGAGATGGCTCATCAGAACATGTTGCATGTGGGAAGTGTCCCTGTGGATCCAAAGAAGGTTCATTTTACCACCTCAGAGGAGTTTCTAAATCCATTAATTTTATGGGGACCTCTGAGGTAGATCCTTTTACCTTTAGCACCCCTGGTTGCTGTCATCTAGAGGAGAGAATGCTGTGTGGTACTGTGATACACAAATCCAGAGTGTGTTGTCTTGCAAGCATGTGGGGTTGTTATGGCCATCTCACGCCAAGGAAGGTGGTGTAAGCTTTTCCTCTTGTTTTTCCAAAGCCTTTTACATGAATAAACTGTGCAAAGGATGTTCTTTGCCTGGTCCTTGGCACATGTTACTCAGTTTGTAGCTGCAAGTGTTTAACTGGTTTCTTGAAACAATTTTTCTCTGATATTTCATATGAACCTTACTGTGGAAACTTTGAAATGAGAGTCAGATGCTGATGCAGAAGGATGGCCACCAGTTATGATGGAAATATTTTTCACTGGCACTCTTTCATGCTGATTTATTGACTTAAAGCAAGTTGAACAGGTGAAGGCTCATTTTTGCATTGCATCTGGTACAAGAGTTACGGTCTGGTTGTACATGGCTCTGCAGAGCATGGCTAGCCAGGCACACTGGGCCTTTACATTAGTGAGGCTGTTTTCCTACTGTCAAAGGCAGTCACTTGCTTGATCTCATCCTGTTTCTCACTGAAGTTCCAGAGTGATAAATGAAAAACTGTCATGACCAGTATCCTGTACTTCTCTGCTTTGCATAAAATGCATGCAGTAGACAGTGAAATTGAATTGCTGTCACATGTGACTCAAGAGCCTTTTGTTTTTTTCACAATGTATTTTTCAGCAAGTGTTGCATTTTATTTTTGTAAATGCGTAGTTAATGCACTTCCTTGAGGTCAGTAATTCTGTTAAATGTATGAATTCATGGAGGCTTTTGTTCTTGGGCAGGGTAGGTAGGACCGCAGGGCTAAACATAACTTCCAAGTTTATTTATCTATTTTACTGGATGTGGGCCTTTTTTCCATCTTGAAACAACTCTTTGCTACAGATAGAGCGCCTGATCTTTGGCCTTCCTGGGTAGTATCAACTAATTATCTTAAAAACAAGCTTAGAGCATCCAGAACAAATCAAGAGTGACACTGTAACAGTGCCAGCAGTGGCAAACTCTTTCTCTGATGGAGCAGTAAGGAGAGAAAGGCTGATGGCTCTGAAAAGGACTTGATTTCAAAGGCTGAGGTGCTGGCCTGTCTAGTACTGTTTGTGAAAGCAGTGCAGTGAGTTAATAAATTTAGCTTTCATTGATGGGTGCAGCTTCATTGCCTAAATCTTGTTTACTCACACTGACAGTCTCGCAGCTTATTCCTTTGGATTTCTTTTCCAGGGTCATCATGAGTGTAAGTGATTCAAGTGCAGCTCTGCCCCTCAAAGTGTCTTTATGCAAGCAGTGCCTTTTGATACACCAGGGCACATTCTGATGGAATAATCCCATCTGTGGGATCATCAGAGCTTCCTTTTGCCAGGGATGTAGTTGCTTTTTATTTCTGATAGCAGTTTTAGTTTTGCTGAGCTAAGGAAGAGCTGTATTTTGTTACTTGCTTTTTGTGGTTGGTTTGGTTTTGGGTTTTTGTTTGGTTCTACTATTAATCTCTTGGAGGATTCGCATAGGTTCAACTAGTAGCATCTGCTGAACAAGCTATTGCTACCAGTAGGAGAAGCAAAACTCTGGAGATGTCAGCTGCGACATTAAATTTCTGTGCTCAGTATTTACGTGTGCTTACACATCTCCACATTACAAAGTGCATTACAAAAACACATTACAAAAAACAGTGATTCTTAAACTGTGTTATTGAAATATCAAGAGTTTTTATTTACAATAGAAATGTCAGCTGTTTTGGAGCACAGTTTCATGGACCGGCCTAAGATATAGATGCACAGAGAGATGAAGTCTGAAATCAGAGCAGGTTCTGCTAATCAGTATTGAGTGTAGCTGTGGAGATCTTGGGACTGAAATATCCATCCGAGCTGCAGTTCAATGAGTTGAGTTGATAGAGTGTGCAGCTGGTTTTGGGGTATTGGCAGTGTGCATCTGCACAGCTCCTACCTTCATTTACACCAATTATCTCATTGAATGTTGCATGGTTTAAAAGTAGGGGCTGGGTAGGGCAACACAGGTAATGGCTATAATAGTATGAAAATGTTGCCCTATAATATCATAATCATAACTTACATTAATGACTGGCATGATATTTTTTCTATGTCGAGCTAAAAGATTAAGAGATGCAGTTGCATGTGGAATATCAACATGCATTTGTTTCTGTGCTTTGACTTGAGATACTGTATTCAGAACTAAGTAAATATTATGTTCTCTGTAGTTTGGACATGCCTAAAGACAAACTTGATTGTACGTTATTTTATAGCACACATTATGAGAATAGCTAAAATGGAGCCCAAGCACTGAGTTTTTGAAACCAGAGGTTATAAATGAGATCTAAAAATGGAGACCATTCTGGAGTTTTGACTTTTTTTGGTGGTATGGTTTTAGGTTTTTGGGGAGGATTTAGAAAAAGGCCTCATAAAGAGCCAAGGATGTGGAGTTCCTATGCTTTAGATTTACCCATTTGTACTTGCTGACTGAAAGCAGCACATTGAAGACAAGCCAACACACTGTAATGTGAACAAACAGGGAATGGGGTTTTGTTTTTCAGAGGTTCCATAGGGCAGAAGGAAGAAGGGAATGTCTGTTACAAACTTCTAAAGCAAGCATCTGAAATATGTTCCAATGGTATTTTTGAGCAGGAATGCCAGTTCAAATATTTATGCAGTGTTTTATTGAACTGATTCAAATACTGAATAGCACCTGACCCTTGAAGTTTTGGATCCTTGCCTGACTGGCACCTCACGATGGGTATATTTACTTAGGAAACAGCCTTCTGTGGCAGCTGGTATTCAACACAGGAAGTTTGGAAAGCTGGATTTTTATCCAATTTTTATCATTATTTTCATGCTTGACTTTAAATTCATAAAGCACCTTCCCTTGCACTAATTTCTTCACCTGACAAAAGCTGCAAGATTGTGAGATTCTGTATTGGAAGCTTATACAGATGGAATCATAGAATCAGAATAGGTAAGGTTAGAAAGGACCTTAAGATCATCAAGTTCCAACTCCCCTGCCATAGGTGGGGACACTTCACACTAAACCATGTCGCCCAAGGCTCTGTCCAACCTGGCCTTGAACACTGCCAGAGAGAGAATTTGCAACTTCCTTGGGCAACCCATTCCAGTGCCTCACCACCCTTATAGTATTGAAATTAAATTACATGAAATTAATGAAATTAAATTACAGTTCTTTAACTTCTTCCTTATATTTAATCTAAACTTCCCCTGTTTAAATTTTAACCCGTTACCCCTTGTTCCTGTCACTGCAGTCCCTAATGAAGAGTCCCTCCCCAGCATCCTTATAGCTCCCCTTCAGATACTGGAAGGCTGCTATGAGGTCTCCA